>JXCR01065242.1:571907-705244 GCA_002079205.1 Phalaenopsis hybrid cultivar
CAATCTTTCAAATCAAATCTAGAGGTTGAAGATTTTACATTCGATACTCCGATGCTTTAGGAGCTCATCCTATTGCAATCCTTAAAATCAAATTCCAGAGGTTGAGGATTTTACATCCGACTAGAGATTCGATACTGTGTTTCTCCAAGAGCTCATCATATTGTAATATTTCAAATCAAATTCTAGAGGTTGAGGATTCTACATCTGATTCCGCGTTGTTTTAGGTTCTCATGCTATCGCAATCTTTCAAATCAAATTTTAGAAGTTGAGGATTTCACATCCGATACCGCGTTGCTTTAGGTTCTCTTCCTATTGCAATATTTCAAATCAAATCTAGAGGTTGAGGATTCTACATCTGATTTTGTGTTGCTTTAGGAGCTCATCTTATCGCAATCTTTCAAATCAAATCTAGAGGTTGGAGATTTTACATCCGATACCACATTGCTTTAGGAAACCCTCCTATTGCAATCTTTCAAATCAAATCCAGAGGTTGAGGATTTTACATCTGATACCGTGTTGCTTTAGGTTGTCTTCCTATTACAATATTTCAAATCAAATCTAGAGGCTGAGGATTCTACATCTGATTCCATGTTGTTTTAGAGGTTGAGGATTTTATATCCGATTTCGTGTTGCTTTAGTAGTCTCTTCTATCACGATCTTTCAAACTAAATCCTACGATATTCTAGAGCTTAAGGATTTTATATCCGATTTTGCGTTGCTTTAGGAAACCCTCCTATCGCAATCTTTTGAATCAAATTCAACGACATTATTGAGGTTGAGGGAATAAGCCCTTCGATTAATTCAAGACATCCTATTCTCATCTTTTGAAATCAGTTTTAAGACCACCTTAAATGGATTATGGCATCTAATTCTTATTTCAGGATTGATACCGAAATTTTAATTCCCACCGTGGGGTGAGCACTTACATACTGATTCCCATCCTTTATAAATACCTGCAATTTCATAACTCAAAATTCACTCTCNCGGGGTGAGCACTTACATACTGATTCCCATCCTTTATAAATACCTGCAATTTCATAACTCAAAATTCACTCTCCGATCCCCAGCGAGAGTCCTACTCCTTGATTTCAACCAGATGATCACCTGCTGATTCCCCGACAGAAACAAATCACACACACAACTCTACGCATACTTCCAGGTCTGTTGACTTAAGAGTTTGTATTGGTTTTTTTTTATCTCGTCGGTTGATGCCAATATGCGCGGTGTGCTTTCCCAGCACACCACACCTATTGGGGGTNTTTTTATCTCGTCGGTTGATGCCAATATGCGCGGTGTGCTTTCCCAGCACACCACACCTACTGGGGGTCCATTTGTTGACCTCATTTTTGGTAGAGGTTTAGTTTTTCCTCTTTAGTAGCCTATGGTCTAGCCATAGGACTTTTCCTGTTGACTATTCCTAGAAANAGAGGTTTAGTTTTTTCTCTTTAGTAGCCTATGGTCTAGCCATAGGACTTTTCCTGTTGACTATTCCTAGAAATCTAGACATGGAACCCTAACCATTAGAAATCCAAACTCTTCTCCACTCAACTTAAAGTTCCACATATTGCTCTCAACCTCTAAATACTTAGTAGGTGGGGTNAACCATTAGAAATCCAAACTCTTCTCCACTTAACTTAAAGTTCCACATATTGCTCTCAACCTCTAAATACTTAGTAGGTGGGGTCACTGTGGGGGAAACTCAAGATGAGTCACCCTTAGAATTGCTGGAACTTAGGGTTGACCTTGGGTATTGGTCTGGACCTAAGGCACTCACTACACTTATCTACACCCACATTCACTCACAACCCTAAACTCAAATTTCTAGCTTAGAGCCCTTGATCTTTTGGGATACTCAAGTAGATGGTCCCCTAAAGCCCCAAGGTATGGTTTGGCTAAGACGACTATGTAGAGGACCCAAAATGGGGTTTTCATTAGTCCATGGCTTGTTGGTGATTATTGGTACCTCAGTTATACCAAATTACCCATCTTGGCCTTTTACCCCAAAAGCACCCCCAAATTACCAAAATACCCCTCCACAGCTCAAAACCCAAAAAATTCCAACAATTCTTTAAAAATCCTAATAAATCCCAAATATTCCCAATTTTATTTCGTTTAAATACCACATGACCCAATTTGGCCAATTTGACCATATTTAACCAAAATCCCCAAATTGGCCTTTAAAGACCCAAATTACCCCAAATCCAATTCAAATGTCCATCCATTTGACCTCAATTTGACCCCAATTCCAATCCTAAACTCAAATTCAATTTTCATATGACCAAACTAAACTAAATTCAAGCTCAATTGGTCCATGATTTGAGCCCAATTTTGAATTGGGTCAAAACCCCAATTTTGACCACATGACCTAATCTCACCAAATTGAACCCATGGACTAGTCAATTGGCCTCAATTAATGTTGAAAATATTTATAGAATTCCTATAAATCAAAATAAACCATTAATTGGCCTTGGTGAAGTCTCAAATCCATTTGATTTTGGCCTAAATCCAAAATTCCCAAATTCAGTTGGCCTTGGTGAAGTCTCAAATCCATTTGATTTTGGCCTAAATCCAAAATTCCCAAATTTACATTTGCATTGGTGAAGCCTCAAATCCATTTGATTTTGGCCTAAATCCAAAATTCCCAAACTTAGCCCCAATTGATAATTCCACAAATTTCACCCAATTGATTGCCTTAACCTCCAAATTGGCATTCAATTCATGTTGAAAACTCAAATTTTATCTAACTTGATTGCCTTAACCTCCAAATTGGCACCCAATTCATGTTGAAAACTCTTCATAGGGTCCCCGATTGCCTTAACCTCCAAATTGGCATCCAATTCATGTTGAAAACTCTTCATGAGGCCCATATTGACCATTTAAAACAATCAATTTGGACTTAGCCCAAGGCTAACCCATGCTAGACCCTAAATTTCACCTAATTGATTGCCTTAACCTCCAAATTGGCATCCAATTCATGTTGAAAACTCTTCATGAGGTCCCAACTATTTACAATAATCAATTTGTACTTAGCCCAAGGCTAACCCAAGCTAGACCCAAGCCTAGACTGTTTGCCTTAACCTCCAAATTGGCATCCAATTCATGTTGAAAACTCTTCATGAGGTCCCTATTGGCCATTTATAATAATAAATTTGGACTTAGCACAAGGCTAACCCAAGCTAGACCCAAGCCTAGCCCAACATGACCAAATTGATTAAAGTTCAAAATTCCCTCAAATTGACCCTTCAATTGAGTTCAAAACAAATTTCATCCTTCAAAAAAGTTTTTCCTTATGATCATATACACCAAATGACACAATTAATTAGGCCAATTGACATGGATATCCAAGCCCAAACTCATGCTTTGGTCATTTACGCTCACTTGGACCCTTTCACAAAAAATTGACTTAACCATGTCTAAGCCACCAAATTAATGATTTCACAGCCACCAAAACCCTCATAAAGACCAGGCTAAACCCTCCTAAAATAACCATGACAAGCTATAGACCAATGGATATCCAAATTAAGGGATTTTACCCATTTTTGGACCTAACTTGAAATATCTTCAACATCATCAGTTACCCTTGGGAGATAATCATCATTAGCTACCCCCTGACTTCCCTGAGCCAAGAGGTGACCAATGCCTGGCCTGCTAGCCACCTTGGTGGATGGAAAATGGCCAAAACCATGGCCAAGAGAAGGGATTTTCACCCAATTCAAACCCAAAGGGAAAATCAGCCCAGCTGCTCATTGAAGCTTCTCTGCCCTCCACATAAGCAACCAAATGCACCCCTCAATTGGCCNCAAATCAGCCCAGCTGCTCATTGAAGCTTCTCTGCCCTCCACATAAGCAACCAAATGCACCCATCAATTGGCCCTGGAAGCCAGCCTAGGCAATTTTATTAAAACTCCCCCTGCATGGAAAAAGAAGAGAGAGCTTGAAATTCTTTGGGGAGACTCTATAAAACTTCTTGAAGAGCTTCCTGGAGACCTCTTGAGGTTAACCAAACCTTCCTTAGCCACTCAAATCCATTGATTGAGTTCAATTTTGGAGCTCAAATTCAAGGCCGAAACAAGACACCCTCCAAACCTCCACAAAATTTAAAATAATTGCACCCACATCATCCCAACCTTAGGAGAAGAAGATCCCCCGTAAAAGTCACATCATCCGACCACCCTAAGGTGGACTTCGACCAAACCCCCAAATCAGCCTTGATCAAATTTGGGTCTAGGCATTTCACCATGGACAGAGGCTCCATCCCTAGGCTTCTGGCACCCACATAAAACTTCTACAAGCATCCAATCGAGGCTACCCCTCTTGGACTAAGGTATTCAAAGTTAACCCTAAACCGAGTGTCTTTTAATTATTCATGAATATAAAGTCAATTTAAGGGTTTATCAACCATATGGATGTGTTCTACTAGTCAATACAAGCATTTAAAAAAAAAAATTTACTCATTTTTGTTATGAATGGAGTGAGATATGAGCATTTTAAAATTGATTGTTTTCAAGTCCAGTTCATTTGGGACGATGGCCCATGACCGTCAGATCGAGCGTGTATTGATCGGGTGGCCCTGATTTCGTCGGATAGACCATGGTCTAAGATAGGCGGGAATGAGCTGGCTGGAGGCGCCAATCACAAGCCGACATGTGGCCTATTTAACCCGTACGAGGTTGACATGGATAAGTAGGAAAATAGGGGCATTTTCTTATTTATTTAAACCCCAAAACTTCAAAAATGCATAACTTTTTGTACAAAAATCACGAAAATAAAATAAAAATACCCTCTTGCTCAGCGAATAGAGGAAAACAAAGTGAAATAAATTTCCAGTCAATTTAATGCATAAAATATTTTTAATTAATTAAACACTATTTGGAATCATTTGATTCTCCATGCATATAAACACATCACCTTGGCTTGAAATTTTGGAATATTGTAGCCTCTATCAGGGGAAACATCCTCTGATTTTTCTAAAGTCAGAGGAGGTTCCTATACAGATATCCATATTTTTCAAGTTTTTTCACATTATTTCCTTAAAATAATCATGGGAATTATCATATTGATTAAAAAATTTTAAGAAATTTTTGAAAGGTCCACCATGACTAGAGAAGCATTTGGAAATAATTTCATGGGTCAAGTCATTTAAAAAGCCCTTAAATTTTACAAACACTAAATCACTAAGATAATTAATTTTGGAAAATATAAACATTTATTAAAATGCACTTAAATTTTACAAACACTAAATCACTAAGATAATTAATTTTGGAAAATATAAACATTTAAATGATTTGTTTTTTTATCTCCACTGTGATTTATGATCCAGAGAACTCATCATAAAAATTTTAAAATATTTTGAGTTCCAATAACTTAAATTGATTTTTAAAGACAAATACCACTCTTAACATTTAAATGATTTTTAAAAATCATAATTTAAGTTGATTTTTAAAGATAATACCACTTTTTACACTTAAATGATTTTTTAAAAATCAAAATATAACTCAAAAAGTTATGAAACATGATATTTAAAATTAAAAACTTTATTTTTAGACTATTTTAAATATCCAAATAATTAAAAATCCATTAAAATCACAAAAATAATAAAACTCATGGAAATGTTCTAAATTGCTTCTTATTCACTTAGGAACAATTAGAATATTTTTCCTAATTTTCTAAATAAAAATATCTAATTTCAAAGCTTAAAAATAATCTTTAAAGGCTAAAAATGAGTTTTTCACTAAAATAATTCCAATAAATCAAATAAAAATCAGAAAAATAAAAACTTTTCTCCTATGGGTTCTTTGACCTTAGAGAGATTTTTGAAAAATACAAAACTTAATTTTCACCACCTAAAAATTTTTATTTTTATTAAATAACCAACAAATTAAAATAATTCTAATAAATCACAGAGAATTCACAAAATCATGAAATTTTTCCAAAGGCTTTTCTAATCTAGGTCTACCTCGAGTAAAAATTTCAAGGAATTAGAATTTACCATGGTCAAGTTAGGAATTTTCTTTGAAAAATCCTATTTTTGTATGAAAATAATTATATAAATTAAATTAATTTTTGAAAAATCACATTTTCTCCTCCGATGCCTTAATTAACCCATGAATATGGTAGGATAAAAATTTCAAAGTCATTTGAATTGAATTTGATAAATTATGAAGTTTTAGAGCCTTAGGGGCAAAAGTGTAATTTTGGAAATTTAGCCTTAATTAACATTTAGGCTTAAGTCAAGGAGGGGAAATGGGTAACCTCTGATCTTATTTAATTTATTTGATGCTTGAAACACAAGGGGTTAATTGGTAGAAACCAATCTAACTTTTTTAATTAAGATTAATAAATTTCTAAATTATTAAAATTTGGAAGTCTATTAAAATTAAATGATCCTGGACTTAGGGGGTATGACTTTTGAAGTCAATAATTAATCAATTTAATACCCCTAGTTGATTTTCAAATAGATTCCAAATCACGAATCATGACCACTTAAAGCTTAACCCTTTTCAAAACTAATTAAGACACTCACCTAGGTCTTAGGCTTAGTGGTGACTTAGGCTAAATCAAAATTGACTAAATGAGGATTAAGGAAATAAACATAATTATATCAAACATCCTTGAAACACCATTAAGCCCAATTAGGTTTAAAAATCATAATCAAACATACTTGAAATAGTGGTGACTTAGGCTAAATTAAAAATTGATTAAACAAGGATTAGAGAAATAAACATAATTATGAAACATCCTTGAAGCACTAATAAGTGAAATTAGGATTAAAAAATTGGTTAAGTGTTCAAATTACACTAACTTGCCCCTTTAAGGGTCTTCACCCACATAATTCTTAAATTGAATCACAAGTGATAATTACCCTATTCTTAGAGATAATTGAGACATCAGTACTCACTGAGTAATAAGGGTGTTTACATGATGAACCATTAAGCAACATAATAAGTTTAAATGGACTCGAGGCTTTTCACCAGTTGGTGAGGGGCGTGGACCTGCTTCCCCCTCCTAACTTGTTGGATACCTCAGAGGCTTATTAAACTTAATATTCTTCGCTTAGCAAAATCATCCTTAAAGAAACTTTTAAGGACTCACCAAAATATGACATAGGGTTAGAAAAATTAGCAAAATTTTATCTTTCCTGCTCTTCATAAACTGTCTTAACATGCATTTTAAGTTTCAGGTGATGGAACCAGAAGACTCGCCAGGTACATTTTTACAGTTTTTAGCGTTGTATTTCTTGTACTTTCATACTGTACTTTTATACCTCCAAATTTGCACGCTAAACAACGATGTCACCCTGCATGAAAACTGAAACCATCAGGATGGCCATATAATCATAACCAAAACCAAAGCTAAAATCAATCAAGATAAAATTCACCGCCACAACATTCAAAATATAAAACAACTCAAAATTTAATCACAAACATCACACAAACCCACAACTTCAACTAAATTAAGATGTCTCTATCGGATGATAGGGAATCCCTCGGAGGACGTAACCTATGGTTGCTAATGAGGCTTCCCATGGTTTAAATGAAAATATGGAACTCATTAACTTGAGTTTAGTAAGTTCATTTGGACTAAGTGAATCTAATAGAAAATAGTGGCGTCTGAACGAGGGAATCGTAGGATCCTAACTGGTGTCGCTCTAATCAACCTTAATATGCCCTCATAAAATTTAAAGAACTTCAACCATAGGGCCCACTGTTGCTCTAATCAACTTTAATATGCCCTCTATAAAATTTAAAGAACTTCAACCATAGGGCCACCTGGTTTGATATTATAACTGGACACACTAGAAAACTCAAACTCGTCACGGTAAGGAGCTTCGAGCTAGCATGGTGGAAAGCACGACCATTTTCAAGAGCAAAACCTGTCTTCCCCAGCTAAATCAATCTTCCTTCCTTAGGCTTAAACATCAAATCCATAGGACTTCGAGGTCACTTGCTTATACAACGTAAATCCTCACCTTATCTTTAGGCCTTTGTATAGCCCTACTATACAATATAAGCCCTAACTTGTTTTNGCATGGCCCTGCTATATAATATAAGCCCTAACTCGTCTTAGGATTCCGAGGTTTTTATTTGTCACGACCTAAATCCTCACATATTCTAGGCTATTTGTTTGATCATTTCACATGAATGTAAGCCCTAACTAATAAAATTGGCAGGATGAAACACTTAAANGTTTTAGGATTTTGAGGTTTTCGTTTGTCACGACCTAAATCCTCACATCCTCCAAGCTATTTGTGTCATCATTTCACACAAATTTAAGCCATAACTAATAAAATTGGCAGGATGAAACACCTAAATATTTCTCCTCAAAACTGAAGACAAACATTAGGATAGCTTGGGAAGTCACCGGAGTTCTCCTCTGGATCCATGCCATCCCCTAGTTAAACAATTGGATAGCTTAGGAAGTCACCAAGGCTCTCCTCTGGATCGATGACATCCCCTAGTCCTTCTTCCTTTGGATTCTGCAATAAAAAAATGTTCCAAATTTGAACCAATCCCCTTGCACACCTCCATGTCCAATTTCGTTGAAGAGTCCTNCTGGATCCATGACATCCTCTAGTTCTTCTTCCTTTGGAGTCTAAAATAAAATGTTCCAAATTTGAACCAATCCCCTTTCACACCTCTACGTCTGATTTTGTTGAAAAGTCCTACCCTTTGAAATTCCTTGAAGCTAATATTTCTTGATTTTTATCGAGAGTCTTCTTAAGTGGCTTTCGTCATTTAAGATGCAATTAACTATAGGGGCTTGCCCTTATAGGAAGCATGTCCGAACCGAGCTTAATATAAACCCTATTTAATCATTTATATTAAATAGGGGAACTTGTCGGCAAATACAATGTTTCGCAGACCAAACGGACGCATACTTTACTTAGTTTATTTGATCGAGTCTCATCCTCAAGTCTTGTGTTTATCCTTCGGGATAGATACATGATATTAGGTACAGTACTCTTTCGCTTTAAACTATAAAAAATATGAGGTCGGTTTGATTTCATACTTCAACGTCCTTCCGAAGCGGGCGACGGGATTTTGATTCTGGTGATCAATAGCTTCTTGCGGGCAACTCCCCTCCAACCCCGAAATATCGTTGACAGTTGGTGATCCCTAAAAATTATTATTTGATACCATTTGGATAATAGCAGGTTTAGCTTAAAGGAATTAGTCACTACAGTAGTTTTTTGAATACTACAATGAAGTTCATCTACAGTAGGGTTGACATAATCTCTTAAAGGTCTAACTGATGAATTTCAACATTTTGATTATTTTGGTCTGCCATTTTTGTAATTTTTTTGGATTTTTCAGATGAATTTTAACATTTTAACACATTTTGGTTTGTTTTTTCTGTAATTTTTTTGGATTTTTCATGATTTTTAATTTTTTTTAATTTTTCTGATTTTTCTAACAATTCTCTCTAATACAGAATCATAGGGCACTAGTCCTTCAGAACCTGAACTAGCATACACACACACAAAATAAAATAAAACTTAGCACACACAAAATAAAATACAATAACTTAAAGTTTAAATAAGACTTTCTAAAAATAGAAATTTGCTTTTGAATTAATATATTCTTTACAATTTTCACTTCACTTCCCTCAAAACAGCACAAAAAACTTGATCCTGAAGCTACTTATATGCAACAGTATAACAATAATTCTGATTATATTTTTCACTTATATTTCCTTATTTCACAACAAANACAATTGGCCTTAGAATTAGATTTTTCAATTAAGACCAGTATACGTATCGTTATCAAGTAATATAAGACTTTTTAATTAAAACCAGAATATCGAACCCACAGGGAAGATGTGCAATATGCACTTGTTGGAATACTTTCTATTTCTAAAAAGACAATTATTTAAACTAAAGACGTTTTCGTGGTAAAGAAAGTTTAAATATTATTGGTAATTTTATTATTTTGACAAAAACAAAACAAACCTAAAAAGACAACTTGAGTTTTTGTAGAAGAAAAGCTCTAAATATGAAATTATATTTCTCCTTATCATAATTCAGTAATAAGTATATGAATTCTATTGTGGAAGTATACATATTATGTTGTGCCAAAGAGGAGCAATAATATTCTTTACCCTTACTAGAGATGCTATAAAAAACATTGGCTAATTTAAAGAGAGCAATAATATTCTTTACCCTTACTAGAGTTGCTATAAAGAACATTGGCTAATTTAAAGTTATTTTTGAAGATCGGCGAGGCTGAGAAGATAGTAGCTCTCACTTTAGAGTTCCCTCGATTCCTCCACCCGGGGGCTAACATCTCATATCAAAACCTAATACAATAAACCAAGTTGGGGGCTTTAACCTGTCACTTTAAAGTCCTCTAACTCTACACCCTTCAATGAATATTTCCCTATTTAATTGCACTCAATCATATGAACTACATTCTCATTCATACAACCTCATGTGATTCTTTCCAATTGTTGACTGAAACAATACCGACCTAGTTCTTACATGTTTTCACAATAAATTTTAACATCTGGATTGGCCAAATCAAGAAGTAAATGAAGTAAAAGGATTTAAATCATCATAACTTCTTCCAACATTAAAGATCAATACTCTCCACAACTACCATCCAACACTTAAATACTTATCATTTTAAGAAGAATGATAAAGAAAACTACTCAGAATCCATGGAGAAAATAAAACCACACTTTAGTTTAATAGTAGAAATCATTTTCAAACCAACAACAAGTTTCCATTAAAACCAAAAATAATCTAAAACAAAACATAAAAATTTATCTCAAGTCCTCCACCAAACTCTTAAAGTTCCTTTGAATGTCCTCTTTTACAACACTCTAAATATAAAACTAAAATAAAAAGGATAAATATGTGGTGCCTAAAATTCTCTCCAACTAACTCCCCAATTTTAGAACCTTCAAAACTTTCCCAATACTTTCAGGACCACTTTCAAAGTCTCAATCTTCCTTCTTTTATAATTCTCCAAAAGGTGCCTTGGTATCTCTTTAAAATGTGTCTTGATTTGATCTATTTCCCCGAGAGATGCATCCTTTTGCAATAATTTTCGTCCATGGTGGTTGTAACCACCTATTAAGCTAATAGGTGCCTCAAAAACCTCTTCAAAATTCACAAAAACTGAATTTACCAGTCCAATAACTTCCACTGGCGCTTAAGCGCAGTGACTTTGGCGCTTAAGCATGGCCTTCTTCGTTTAACCGGTGCTTAAGCGTCGGATCTGACGCTTAGGCACCAAAATACTTTTGCACTTTTTTGACCTATTTGCCCCAAATTTGATCCTTTTTTCACTCCTTTAAGCATTTTTCACCTTATTTACCCGTACCTGAAAGAAAAACACAAAAATATCTTCCATTAAAGCGCAATATCTCAAAAATAGGTATAAAAATGTGTCTCATAATATAATTTAGGTGTATCAGTTTGCCACCGACCTGTTGACCTCACTTTTGGTTGAGGTCTAGAAATTTCTTTAGTAGCCTAGGTCTATTATATATTTTAGGCGTATCAGTGGGCACAAATGTTCCATTCCCATATGTACTTTTTAAGATTGGCATAGATGTCAATATTCCCTTTGGGGTGGGGACAAATGTTCCATTCCCATATGTACTTTTCGGGGTAGGCCCAGACATCATATTCCCATGTACACTTTTTGAGATAGACATAGATGTCCTATTCTTGTATATTCCCTTTGGGGTGGGCACAGACGTTCCATTCCCATGTGTACTTCTCGAAGTAGGCCTAGACATCCTATTCCCATGTGCACTTATTGAGATAAGCATAGACGTCCTATTCTTGTATATTATATTTTGGGTGGGGGCAGACATTCCATTCCCATATGTACTTTTTGGGGTAGGCCCAAATATCCTATTCCCATATGCACTTTTTGAGATAGGCATATAAGTCCTATTCTTGTATATTCCCTTTAGGGTGGGCACAGATGTTCCATTCCCATGTGTACTTTTCAGGGTAGGCCTAGACATCCTATTCCCATGTGCACTTTTTGAGATATGCATAGATGTCATATTCTCATATATTTTTTTTTTGGTGGGCAATGACATTCCATTATCATGTCTACTTTTCAGGATAGACACAGACGTTCTATTCCCAAATATACTTTTTGGGGTAGACATAGACATTCTATTCCCATATAGACTTTTTGGGATAGACCCAGACATCCTATTCCCACATATACACTTTTCGGGATAAGCCCGGAAGTCTTATTCCCATCTACACTTTTTGGGATTGGCCCGGACATCCTGTACCCATATATTCTTTTCACGGTAGGCCTAAACGTCCTATTCCTATGATTACTTTTTGGGGTAGGCCCAGATATCCTATTCCCATAAACACTTTTCGAAAAGGCTCAGATGACTTATTCCCATATATACTCTTTAAGGTAGGCCTTGACGTTCTATTCCCATATACATTTTTTGGGGTAGGCCCAGACATCCTATTTTCATATATAATCCTTCGGGGTAGGCACATATTTCCTATTCCCACACATATATACTCTTCGGGGTAAGCACAGACATCTTAATCCCATATGTGTGCTTGTTTTTTCCGCTCAATCCGGTTCTCTCGCACATAACTCCACCATCCTACAATTTCAAATCAAAGCCCAAAACTCTTTTGGCATATTCAATCCTCACCGGGACTATAAATTTGCCTAACAATCGTCCCCAAAATCTCCTTTCCTTTTCCCCTACGAGAGTCTATGTTACTCCCAAGTGGAAACAATTCTCATTCAAGTCTACTTTTTGTTCTAGGTCTATTGACTTAGAAATTTGTGTTGGTTTTGTTGATCTTGTCAGTCAACGCCAATACACGCGGTGTGCTTACCTAGTACACCACACCTATTAGGAGTCCATCTGTTGACCTCATTTTTGGTATAGGTCTAGTTTTCATTTTTTAGTAGCCTAGGGTCAAGCCATAGAACATTCCTAATTGACTATTCCTAGAGGACTAGAAAATAAATCCTCACAAATACAAATTCTAAACCCTTCTTTGCTCAACTTGATGTTCCACATGTTGGTCATAACCTCTAGCACTTAGTAGGGGGTCAGTATGGAGAAGCTCAAGGGGAGTCCCCATAGGATGGCCAGACCTTAGGACTAACTTTGGGCGATCTGATTTTGGTGAGGCTAACTTGCACACACTACACTCTCTCACGCACCTTGAACCCTAGGATTCCTTAGTTTGGTTTCCTGACTCGATTTGGGAGGCTCATATGGATGACCCTATACCCCTAGTCCTTGGGTAAGAGGGTTAGAACCAGCAAATTGAGCATCCAAAATGAGTCCTCACATGGCTTCTATTGGTTTGGTATGGCTTCACGCATGTTGGCCAATTTTGGCCCAAAATACCAAATTACCAAAATACCCCTACAACCCTAATTTTTACCAAAAAATCCCAAAATTATCCAAAACAACCAAATTTGTCCAAATATCATCTCAAATGCCTCACGACTACTTAAATGGACAAAAATTCACCAAAATACCCCAAAAAATTGCCAAAATTAACAAAATTTCCCCCATGACCCAAAAATTCCAAAATAATCACAAATATTCCCAATTTCAATTTTTGACCACCAATTTGACCATATTTGACCAAAAGCCCCAATTTGCCCTTAAAGGCCCAAATGTCCCAAAATTAACCCCAATCTTGGCTCAAATGACCCCAATTCTGCCCAATTTCAATTCCAAATCAAAATTCAATATCTTCAATCCTGATCTAAACAAATCCAAGCCCAATTTGATCTAATTGCAAGCTGAATTTCATTTACATTAAAAAGGAAGCCCAATTTTGACCATATGCCCAAATCCACCAAATTTGCGCACCAATTCAATTCAAAATCACTTGAAACTTTGCCAAATCCATTATGACATATTCCTACACAAAACACAACATTAAATTAGCCCAAATTTAATTTCAATTTCAGAAGCCCAGGCCCACTACAGTTAATTCCAAAAGCCAAAGTCCAAAGCCCACATGGCCTGATAATTTCATTTCTCCTCATCATTCATTAAATTAAAATCATTCATAAAGTTTTAAATTCATGATAAAAATTTTCCAAATCAAGAATCATGCCATACTCAACCAAAATATTTCATAAATTTAAAAAATCCCTCTTCATGAAAGTTGAGCAAGCCAAGGACAAGTCATAGAGCCACTTCTAATCCATAGGCAAGCCATGAGAGCCATGTCACATCATCAAGCTATTATTGGAAAGGAGCTAAAACACTTTTAAATATCCTTAAAATCCTTTTAACCCATCCTATGAATCACTCTAACCCATGTTTAGTGAAATCTCTATGGATAGAGACAACACCATGATGATTAAGCTGAGCCACCTGATCCTCCTAAGCACCCAAAGCAGCCATGAGGGGTGAACCCAACCCCAAACCGTGATTTGACCCAAATTAACCCAAAATGGCCCTTTTCCCATACTATTTCAATCTCATACATTTACACATGGCCAACCCCAACTGAATTCACCAAGACCAAGCCCTGACCTCCTTGGAATGGATGGTGACCTCTCCCTGGCTTGTAAACCCATTTTCAAAAGCACCACCTAGGCCAAAACTCAAAGATAAACCCATCCAAGTTGTCTCATCCCAATTAGATTTTGGCTCCTTGTTGGCATCCACATAAGCAACTTAGGACACCCACCAATTGCCCCTGGTGAGCTCTCCAAGTACCTCTATTTAAACCCCCCTCCATGGCCAAAGGGGGAGAGCTTGAAATTCCGTGAGGATACTCTGCCAAATTGCTTCCAAAGCTTCTTTGAGACCTCTTGAGCTTAACCCAACCGTCCTTAGCCACCCAAATCCACTGCTCGAGTTCAATTTTTTAGCCCAATTCCTAGGCCAAAATAGGACACTCCTCAAATCTCTACAAAATTCAAATTAATTCCACCCTCACCATCCACACTGCAAGAGAAGAAGATCCCCCACAAAAGCCCCATCACCAGAGCACCCTAAGGTGGACTTTGATCAACCCCCTCATTCGACCTTAATCGAAATCATATCTAGGCAATTCACCATGACTTGAGGCTCCATCCTTAAGCTCTTAGGACCCCCAAGAAGCTTCCACAAGCATCCAATCGTGGCTTCCCCTCTTGGACCAAGGTATTGAAAGATAACCCTAAACTGAGCTTCATTTGAAAATGGACAGTTCTCATGTTGGCTTCATTGAGGACAATGTCACGCACTATTCGATCTTCCGTGTATTGCTTGGACGATCTTGATTGCGCCAAATAGAGCCACAGTTTGAAAAGAGTGGGCTGACTCAGCTGGTGGCGCCCAATCCCATGACGACACACGTCTCCTCGACACGTACAAGGATGACGCATATAAGTAGGAAGTTAGGAGCTTTTTTCTATTTATTTAATTCCCAAATTTTCAAAAATGCATAACTTTGTGTAAAAAAATTATAAAAAAAATAAAAATACTCTTTTGTTCAGTGATGAGAGGAGAATAATGTGAAAACATTTTTAAGTTTATTTGATGCATGTATTATTTTTAATTAATTAAATAGTGTTTTTTATTATTTTGATTCTGCATTTGCATAGACATTTCACCATGACTTGATATTTAGGGTTTTGATTCTACAAGTTATTAAGATTTTTTTCATAATTTTTCTAAGGTCATAGAAGATCCCTAAACATAGATATCTAATTTTCAAGTTAATGCTCCCTATTTTGGTTTAAAATTTATAATAATTAAAATACACATCAGAAAAATACAAAACTTGTTTTGGTAGGTTCACTGTGGTTAGAGTACCCTAGAAAAAATTTAAACTTGATTTAACTCATTAAAAATAATCCTAATTATCATCCACTCTAAAAAATGAAATAAGATTAAATTGGAGTACTTATGAATGTCAATGACATAAAACTATTACACACTTTAATTTAATATTAGGGGAGTTCCCCATAAAAATTTCAAGTCAATTGGAGTTAATTTATTTACTTAAATATATTAATCAAGTGAAATGTCATTTTTTGCAATAAAATAATTATAATAATTAAATTATAATTCAAAAGATTACCATAGTTGGTTTTTGGAGCTCCTTATAACCAGAGGAACCTAAGTAAAATGAAATTTAACTAAAAATAAACACTTCATTTTTTAGCCAATTTTAAGCTTTTAAATAATTAAAAATCAATTAAAAATTATAAAAATCACAATATTATAAAAACAAACTAAAATGTCACATTTGGCTTCCTGATCACTTGGAACCAACTAAAATAATTTTCTCAATTTTCTAAGTTAAGGTATTAATTTTAAAAGGCTTAAAAATGAATTTTCCCTAATTTTTCACTAAAATAATTCTAAAAATTAAAATATAAATAAAAAAAATATGAAATTTATTTCTTTGGGTTTCCTAGACTTAGATGGATTTAATAAAAATATAAAACTTAATTTTTCATCTAAATATTATTTTATATTTAATTAATACTAAAAATAAACAAATAATTTTAATAATTAAATTAAACCACTAAAAATCACAAAAAATAGTCGAAGTGATCCTCTGGCCTACGTGAACCTCCAATAATTTTCTTAAAGACATATGTTTTATTTGGTTGGTTTATTAACTTTTCATTGAAAATCCCTATTTTGTATTAAAAATAATTATAAAAATTAAATAAACTTGGAAAATCACATTTTTCTCCTCTGATGTTTTAATTAATCCATGAGTGAGGTAACATAAAATTTTCAAGTCATTTGAGTCTAATTTAATAAATTATAGGGTGTTAAGGCCTTTGGGGCAAAAGTATAATTTTGGAATTTATAGCTTAATTAATATTTAGGCTAATTAAAAAGGCTAAATGAGCATCAAGTGATCTTCAAATAATATGTCTTCATGATTGATAAGTGGTAGAAACCAATTTCATTTTGAATCTCATCATGGATAAATTTATAATTTTTCAGATTAATGAAATTTGAAAGAATAATTAAATAGGAAGATATTAAGGTGAGGGGTTTAATTTTAAGATTATTACTCACTAATTTTAACCCTCAACTAATGGTTTTTTAAATAATTATAACTCATGATAAGGATTTAGGATATAAATAATAAAACTCCTTTTTTTTAACCATAAACCTATCCATTAAATCTTAAGGGCTTAGTGCTGACCTAGGCTTAATCAAAATTTGTTTTAAAGAGGTTTAGAGAATCAACCATGATTAATTTAAAACCTTTCAAAAATACTACAAGCCCATTCTTTAAAAATCAAATTAACCAAATTTTGTTAATTAAGTCAAGTTGCCCACAAAAGGTCTTTACTATATAACTCAGAAATGAGATATCACGTGATGATTACCCCAATTAAGAGTAATAAAACATCATGATTCACTGAGCATAAGGGTATTAATTGGATGAACTATATAGTAAACATAATAAGACCAAAAAAAAACTCAAGATAATTTTAAGGACTATGAATATCTAGAGTATTACCCGAAACTTCTTCATAATTTTTTGGAAATCTTGTAGGATATCTGAACTTCTTATGATTTACTTAATGGACTCATCCTCAAAATTTAAACCCATTAAGTTATGACATAGGATCTGGTAGACACACCTTAAATTTGTATTTTCTACTTTTTTTATAAGCATACTTTAATTCCTGCAATATTATATATACATATATGTTCTTTTCAAGTACTGAATTTTCAGGTGGAGGAATGAGAAGACTCGCCAAGTACACTTTTATAATTTACAATGCTTTCTTTTCTTGTACTTTCTACATTGTACTTTTATGCTTACGAACTTGCATGCTAAACAACAATGCACCCTGTATGAAAACCAAAACTACTAGGATAGCCACAAATCTGAAACCAAAATCAAATTAAAATTGACCAAAATCAAATTCACCATCACAGCATTCAAAATATAAGACAACTCAAAATTTAATCACAAACATCACAAACAACAATTGCAACTAAATTAAGACGTCTCTATCGGATGATCGGGAATCCCTCGGAGGAGGGAAACCTACGGTTGCTAACGAGGCTTCCCACGGTTTAAATGAAATTATGGAGCTGATTAAGTTGGGTTTAGTAAGTTCATTTGGACTGAGTGAATCCCACAACTTCAACTAAATTAAGATGTCTCTATCGGATGATCGGGAATCCCTCGGAGGAGGTAGAGGCTTCTCACGATTTAAATGAAATTATGGAACTCATTAAGTTGGGTTTAGTAAGTTTACGGTTGCTAACGAGGCTTCCCACGGTTTAAATGAAATTATGGAACTCATTAAGTTGGGGTAAATTGCAACTAAATTAAGATGTCTCTATCAGATGATCGGGAATCCCTCGGAGGAGGTAACCTTGGTTGCTAACGAGGCTTCCCACAGTTTAAATGAAATTATGGAACTCATTAAGTTGGGTTTCATAAGTTGCTAACGAGGCTTCCCAAGGTTTAAATGAAATTATGGAACTCATTAAGTTGAGTTTAGTACACAACTTCAACTAAATTAAGATGTCTCTATCGGATAGAATCCCTTAGAGGAGGTAACCTACAGTTGCTAACAAGGCTTCCCACGGTTTAAATTAAATTATGGAACTCAGGGAAACCTACGGTTGCTAACGAGGCTTCCCACGGTTTAAATGAAATTATGGAGCTGATTAAGTTGGGTTTAGTAAGTTCATTTGGACTGAGTGAATCCCACAACTTCAACTAAATTAAGATGTCTCTATCGGATGATCGGGAATCCCTCGGAGGAGGTAGAGACTTCTCATAGTTTAGATGAAAGTATGGAACTCAATAAGTTGAGTTTAGTAAATTCATTTGGACTAAGTGAATCTAATAAAAAATAGTGGTACCAGAACGAGGGAACCATTAGATCCTAACTGGTGTCACCATAATCAACATTAACATGCCCCATAACATTCAAAAAACTACAACCATAGGGACATATGATTTGACATCGTAACTTGACACACCAGAAAACTTAAACTCATTATGATAAGGAGCTTGGATTAAATTCAGTCTTTTCACACCCATCGTCGGTGCTCACGTCATTGGCTTCCTCTACAGCCATGCACCTCCTTCCTCGGGTGAAGTCCCTCGCTGGATCTCCCTCTTTCATGTCAAAGGTAAATGTCCTAGCTACGGCTCCCCCTTCACTTGCAATTAGTGATCCATGATATTGGAAACCCCACCAACATGCCCATCCTTTTGACTGAAGCCTCTCACAGCTGGAGATCGCATTTTCAAGCCCCTACATTCCTTGCCCTCTTCGGATTCCATGCAGCTAAAACTTTCTCTCAAAGCTAGTGACAAGAGTCATCAACAACCTTATTGGCTTCTGCTTCCTTTTACTGGAAGCCTCGATGGAGCACCTTATTATTTTCGTAGCGACGACATCGTCACGGTGTATAAAGGCATGTCCAACCTCTCTCGCAAAGGTACGTGTCTGGCGTACTCTTGCAAGTTCATAACATTCATTTCGGGTACTTATATACCTCATATGTTCTTACTCATGCTCAATCGTTTGCGTGGTTCATTACAAGATACAACAGCACGTAGACTGGACACCAAAGCCTTGGAATAAGCAGCAAGGGAGTCTGCAACTTTCACAGTGGTGAGTTCTTAGAAACTCCTAGTCGACCTAAGGTGATTCTTGCCTAGGCGAATGAATTCGGTTGCCCATGGAAGGTGAGTACGCCTGCCGACATTAGTCGGCGCGGCCACTCCGCTTTTTCGATGGACTGTTGCTTTCCTAGAAGAGGCCCAAGGACAGGAATCCTTGCAAGACATAACCCTTTGTAGAACCGAGTGACTTCATTTTTGTTTGTAAACCCTAGCATAAGGTCCAATGGGTTAGAGTCCCTTTCTGCATTATGGTTTCCCAAAATTTCCTTGGAAACGTTGGAATGTTTAGGTTTTTCAAAGTGAGAAAAGCTTTCTACTTAGCTTGCTTTGCAATGTTCTAAGTAGTTATGAAATAGGATAAACATTGTTGCTAGCCCATTTCAGCAAGTAGTGAATAGTTTTCCCCTACGAAACCGGGGGAGAAACTCCCCACATGCCTTGTCCAAGCAGGAGCCTACTAAGCCACACATCTAAATGATAAGCCCTACATTTCCTAGGTGTGGTCATTAGTACGAGCGTGGCTTGGTATCGAGCATGTTCGTATGCCTTCAAACGTTACTTGCATGTGTATGTCTTGCATGGTGCATCTCACTTTTGCATGTTTCCTCGGTATGCCATCGCGGGTCGATCGACAACACTTTTAGGATTGATAGGTCCTCTTGGACAGATCACATCACTTGCACCTCGAACGGTTGCCCCAGGTGCACCCGCGACACTACTTTTTATTTTGATCGCCAGACCTAGGCCAATCGACATCACTTGTGCCTCAACCGGCCGTATTAACCTGTCAGGAAACTCCACATTTGTTAGGCATCACTTGTGTCATGATCAGTCGCCCCGACACGGTCAGCACCACTTATGCCACGACCGAAAGCCCTAGCCTGATTGTCATAACATTTTGGCTCGACCGACTGCTCCAGCTCAGTCAATCAATCACTTTGGTTCCACTAGACGCCCCGTCCCAGTTAACCGATCACTTTTTTGACTTACTGCCCCAGCCAGTCGACCGACCACTATATTTCGACCAGCCGCCCCTGCCAAGTCGATCATTCACTTCGGTCAAACCGGCGGCTCTAATCTAGTCGACAAATCATTTGCATTGTACATTTCGTGCATCTTCAAGAGTATGCTTTGCTTGTTTACATGGTGCACTTTATCTCGTATGTGCTTGTTATTTACATGTGTCTAGTCATTATTGGGGTAAGGTGCAATTCTCTCTAGTGGCGTCCTATGCCCTAGATGGCTGAGCACAAAACCTCCTGTGTTATATGTGTTGTGACTTATTATTACATGATTGTGATCATTTTCTTGGGCTACACTTCAAGTGTCTCTTTAAACACTCATTTCACTAATATGATTCTCTCAATGAGGATTATCACTCTATTGGGCCTCTGCCTCCGCAGCACGCCCATCTTTCTGGGTTACTGCCTCAACAGCATGCCCATTCATCGGGACCCTGCCTCTGTGGCACGCCCACCCTTTTGGGTCACTACATCTACTGCACACCCATCTTTTCGGATAGCTGCCTCCACAAAATACTCATCACTTTTGTCATATGGCTTTTTGCATTTGCATTTATATGCATGCATGGATAGCGAGTTAGGCTTGTTATGAAAGTGATCCATTTCTTGGTCGTGATACTCAAACAATCGTTGCTTGTGAGGATGCCTTAGCAGACAACGTGAGTTTTCGTATCACGAGCAACAAATAATATGACTGTGTTAAGGATCCAAGGGCTCTAACATGTGTCATATGCGATACCAATCCACATTATGGTCTGCTTTGTTAATAGTATAAAAATGAATTTTTTCTATTATAGTATTATCTGCCTAGTTTTAAAACTACATATGTTAGGTCATATGCGAGGCCACATATTTTTTAATGTTACCCTCTTCGTGATGTCCTTTAGATCCATTGGATCTTAGTATGGTGCTAGTGTGGTGACCTCGTCAAAGTCATATGGTAGCTGAAGCTTTTATCCAAAGCACTTAGGCATTGATTATGACAGTTTATGTTAAATGGTATGTTAGGTTATGTCTAGGGGTGCTATGTTGTCTTTTCTTATGATTGTTTATTGTTCTTTGTTGGATTGGTTAGCCTAGCCATATATCCTTCTTTTATTTTAGGTTTTAGTATGTCTGCATGCTTGATATGTATGGTAGTAAGTTATGGCATTGTTTGGCACAGTGTCGTGTCTATACCTCATGTCGGCACAGATGTACCAACAAGGGGGAGGAAGTAATGATTTCTTTGCTTGCAGGTGACATTAGCTCCCCCAATTATAAGGCACAACATATTACGCGTTGCATTGTTTTCCCCGCTGATGCTTGTTTTTATGCAATTTGAGTCTTTTGTTTTCTTTACTAATGTAATTGATAGAGTCCTATGCTGAGTTTGTTTTGGAAATAATGCACAAGCATGAGTTTCGAGACGGAAGACTCATCGAACGACGTGATGGGGATAAGGGGCGCCTGCTCATGTGTCGTACCTTAATTCTGAAGTTTTTATATTTATTTTAAATATCTAAGACCGAACATGTATATGCATAGTCCAGCCTCTTTTTCTATTTTTTTTGGAAATATTTTGCTGATCCGATGACATTTGGCCTCTTTTATATATTTATGGAGTGCTTTTTACTGTCTATTGCTTGTCTGCATGCTTGAAATATTTTTTGGGTTTCTTTTTGATTCTGAGATATCATAAAATTATAAATCAGGCTCTCTAGAGTTGTAAAAAATGATGGCAATAAAGCAAAAATCTGATCGAGAAAAATCATAAAATAAAACACAATGGAAACACACAAATTTTACATGATTCGGTAAACTGCCTACATCAACGGAGCTGTAGAGGATTTTATTAGCTTGAGGAATTACACTCGTCGATCACCTCGATGAATACAAGAAAGAGCAATATCTCTCTCTCTCTCTCTCTTATCTCTCCTCACATTCTCTCTCTCTCTCTCTCTCTTATCTCTCCTCTCAATCTCTCTGTCTACCCGAGAGCTTCAAACTGAAGCATACCAAAAGAACAACCTCGAAAGCTACCAATGCCAAAGAGAGATGCCTGGGAAACCAAATCCGGAGATTGATTACAAGGGGAACTAGAATGTATATTTATTAATTTCATCATTTCATTAGGCCCATTAAGGAATTAATCAAATAATTAATGAAGCTCATTAATTATTTCATTTTCTCTCCTGTAGCAAATCATAGAAGGAATTAAGAGCAATTAATTTATCAATTAATTTCAAGTATCAAATCCAATTTGCTGTCAAACATGAGAAAATGTCAATTTGAGCAATGGACTAGTTTTCCTATTAGCAATAAATCTCCCACTTGGAGACTGGTACACTAGTGGCATCATCCACTAGTTTATCGTCCTTTTCTTTAAACGTGATATCCTCCACCTCTATAACTCAAAGCCCCCGTCTTCATGCCAAAAGACCAGTTGAAATGGAGCACAACTTCAGCTTCCCAAGAGTAACACCCTTAGTCGGCATATCAGTGTCAACATAGGCTTGTACCTCCAAGATTTTTTCTGAGTTACTCTTGTATCTACTTACAACTCCCACTGCATGGGCAATATCCTGCCTCTACTCAAATTTCTTTTCAACATGTCTAGCATTGTACCTCTTACTGCCATCAAGCATAGTCTTCACCAGGTACACACACTTATTATACAATGCCTTCTTCTCTGGTGGAAGTTCTGTTAACTCCCAAGTCTGATTCCCTGGAAAGGAATCCATATTTTTTGGCCGCTTTTTCAGTAACAAAAGATAAGGTTTCTTCTCATAGAGGTAGTCCTCTATTTGTACCCTCCGGTAACTAAAATCTGTGTCATTGAACTTCTCGATCCCCGATAATGTCACATTATCTCCGCTCATCGTTCTTCCTTAGATCTGAAACAATGGCTCTGATACGTATAGTTGTGAAAAAAGACAACAATTAAGATAAAATTAGATAGAGAAAAATAGTCAAACAAAACATAATGGAAACACACAGATTTTATGTGGTTCGGCAAACTACCTACGTCCATGGAGCTGCAAGGATTTTATTAGCTTGAGGAATTAAACTCATCGATCACCTCAACGATTACAAGAAAGAACAATCTCTCTCACTTTTCTCTCCTCTCCTTCTCTCTTTACCCGTGAGCTTCAAACCGAGACATGTTAGAAGAAGAACCTGGAAAGTTACCAATGCTAAAGAGAGATGCCTTGGAAACCAAATCTCGAGAGAGATTAAAAGCGAAGCTAGCATGTATATTTATTAATTCCATCATGCCTATTTAACTAGTATATCTAATACCATTTGTTGTGAAAAATGACAGTAATAAAGTTAAATTTGGATCAAGAAAAATTGTAAAACAAATCACAATAGAAACACACAAATTTTACGTGGTTCTGCAAACTGCCTATGTCCATAGAGCTGCATAGGATTTTATTAGCTTGAGGAATTACACCAGTCAATAACCTCGATGATTATAAGAAATAATAATCTCTCTCTCTTCTATCTCCTCACCTTCTCTCTCTCTACTTGATAGCTTCAAACAAGAGAATGTCAAAAGAAGCTAGAAAGCTACCAATGCTGAAGAGAAATGCTTGGGAAACCAAATCCCGAGAGAGATTACAAGGGGAGCTAGCATGCCTATTTATTAATTCCATCATACCATTTGGCCCATTAACAAATTAATCAAATAATTAATGAAGCCCATTAATCATTTCCTTTTCTCTCTTGCAGCAAATCATACAAGAAATTAAGAGCAACTAATTTAGCAATTAATTTCAAGTATCAAATCCAATTTGTTGTCAAACATAAGAAAATTTTAATTTGAGCAGTGGACCGGTTTTCATATTTGCAACATCTAGAACCTTAAAATTGTAAATTTTTCTGCATAAAGATCATAATAAATGATTCAAGATAAAATAAAATTTAAGATAAAAAGATTCAGGATTTTCAAAATCTATTTTTACTTTCCTGTATGACCCTCGGGCTGGTTTTGAAATGGGTTGCATAACATAGATATCACCAAAGCCATTTTAATAGGCCTCCACAAAATCTAGGAACTGTCAAGATAATTGCATCATATTTACATTTCCTAAGGAGGATCCCCTATACTTCTTCAGCCCAATTGCCTCAACATACATTTTTACATAGGAGGTTGTCTAGTGCGCCTAGATCGTTAGAAGGCTCCCCGACCCAAACATGGTATAAGTACGTTCGCGATGTGTTTCTAGCTTTGTAGTTGAACCTCCCTTACTCACTTTTTTGAGGCATCCTCGTCACTTCAGCATATATAAGTCACGCCACTTGGAGCTCTAACCAATAGTCGTATGATAAAGTTTCCCTTTCTTTTGATCTTAGGCTACCGAGGTCCCCATGGACGATACAATGCACAGATTGCTGACTAGAGATCTCAGCATGTGTTGGGTCAACTACTTTCACAGTGAGAAAGACTTAGGGTCTTATTAGCTTGGGATGACGGATCTGTAGTACCCTGACCAGGCTAGCTCTACCTTCTAGGGACTACTCTTCACTCCTCTCGATTACCTCTGATGAGCCCTTTGTTTGTTAACCTTCGTTTGCATTATCTTGACGGCTCAATTGTCAAAGAGTTGTCATCTGTTTAGGATATGATGATTTGTTCTTTGCTCTTATGGCTCGGATGTTCTTTGACGTATCGTGATCTCTGATACATTTAAAATATAGAGTATTTTTAGACACATTTTTATACCTATTTTTTAGATATTGCGCTTTAATGGAACTTACTTGTGTATTTTTTCTTTCAAGTACAAGTAAAAGGGTGAAAAATGCTAAAAAGAGTGAAAAAGGATCAAATTTGGAGCAAAAAGGTGAAAATTTTGCTAAAGTGTTTTGGTGCCTAAATGCTAGATCTGGCGCTTAAGCGCCGAAGAAATAGAGAAGGGCAGGCCTAAGTGCCAGAGGTAGTTATGTGACAATTTACTTAATTTTACTGAATTTTGAAGGTGTATTTGAGGCAGCTATTGGCTAATGACCACTAGAAACAAAAATATTATTAAAAGACTTATGAAAGGAGGCATTCTTTGGAGAATACATCAAATTGGGACACATTTTGAAGAGTTATCAAGGCACCTCTTGGAGATTTATAAGAGAAGGAAGTTGAAACTTTTTAAAGTGTGCTTGAAAGTTCTAAAAAGTGTTGGAAAGGAGAGTTTTTGAGAGATTTTCAGGCACCACAAATTTACTTTCTCCTTTTTTTTTAGTTTTGTTGTGAGAATCAAGAGTGTTGTAAAAGAGAACAGATTCAAAGGAACTTCAAGAGTTTGGTGGAGGATTTGAGATAAGTTTTTTATCTTTTATTAACTACTTTTAGTTTTAATCCAGACTTCTTGTTAGTTTGACAATGATTTCTACTTTTAAACTAAAGTGTGATTTTGTTTTCTTCATGGATTTTGAGTAGTATTCTGTATTTTTCTCCTTAAAATGTTAAAGTTAATTAAAGTTTGGATGGAAGTTTTCGAGAGTATTGATCTTTAATGTTGGAATAAGTTGTGATGATTTAAATCCATGTACTTCATTTACATCTTGATTTGGCCTATTGAGATGATAAAATTTGTTGTGAGAACATGTAAGAATAAGGATGGTATGGTCTCAGTCAACAACTAAAAAGAATCACATGAGTTTGTATGAATAAGAATGTAATTCATATGATTTAGTGGAAATTAATAAGGAAATAAACTTTGAAGGGTGTATAGTTAGGGGACTTTAATGTGACAGGTTGAAGCCCCCAACTTGGTTCATTATTTTAGGTTCTGATACGAGATGTTAGCCACCAGGTGGAGGGAATCAAGGGAACTCTAGAGTGAGAGCTAGTATCTTCCTTGCCTAGCCGATCCTCAGACCTATTCAAACTTTAAATTAGCCAATGCTCTTTATATCATCTTTAGTAAGGGTAATAATTTTATTTTTCCTATTTGGCACAACACAGTTTGCATACTTACACAATAGAATTCTTATATTTATTATTGATTCATGATACGAAGAAAGATATTTTTATCTCAAGTGTTTTTCTTTTACAAAAACTCAGGTTATCTTTTGAAGTTTTATTGTTTATTAAAATATCAAAAAATACCAAAAAGAATTGAATTTTACTTATTAAGAAAATATCTATAGTTTAAGTAATTGTCTTTTTTAAAATAAAAAGTTTGTGCATATAGCATATTTCCCTATGGGTTTGATATCTAGGTCTTAATAAAAAAGTTTTATATTACTTGATAACGATATGTATAATTACGTAGTATCTCAATATATAAAAATTAAAAAGTTAAATTCTTATTTTCTTCAGGATCAAGTTTTTGGTTCTATTGTAAAGTAGGATATCATAAGTGAAAAACATCATTAAAGTCATTGTTATACTATGCACATAAGCAGTAATCGGGGATCAAGTTTTTGGCGTCATTGCTGGGGAAGATTTCAAAAAGTAATTGAAAGAAAATTTTCTAATTTTAGAAAGTATTATTTAAACTTCTAAAAAGTTATTTTAGGAATATCTTATTATAGTATTTTATTTTATGTTTGTATGTGCATAGTTTAAGTTCTCAATGACTAGTGCCCTACAATTTTAAATTAGAGAGAATTGTAAAATAAAATTAGAAAAACGAAAAAAATTAAAAATTTTGAAAAATCTAAAAAAACTTCAGAAATGGAAAACCAAAATGAGCAAAATGCTGAAATTCATCAGGAATTTAGACTTTTATGAGATTATGTCAACCCTACGATAGATGAACTTCATTGTAGTATTCAAAAACCTATTATAGTGGCTAATTCATTTAAACTTAAACCTGTTATTATCTAAATGGTACCAAATAATCAAATTGGGTGATACCAACTGAAGATCCAAATTTACATTTTTTCAATTTTCTAGAATTGTGTGCTACATTTAAATATGATGGTATGTCAGATGATGCTATAAGAATTAGGTTATTTCCTTTCTCACTAAGGGATAAAGCTAAAATGTGGTTAAATTCATTAGCACCTGGATATATCTGAACTTGGGGTGATTTAGCGCAAAAATTCCTTGCTAAATATTTTCCACCATCAAAAGCTGCGAAGCTTAGAAATGATATTACATCTTTTAATCAGTTTGAAGGGGAATCTATTTATGAATGTGGGGATGATTTAAAGAACTCTTAAGAAAGTTTCTACACCATGCTATACCAAATTGGTTAATAATTCAAACTTTTTATTATGAATTAGCTGGATCTCTTAAATCTATTATCGATGTTGTTGTTGGTGGTTCGTTGATGTCAAAATCATTTAATCACGCTTATGCTTTAATTGAAGAAATGGCTACCAATAATTTTCAATGGCCTTCTGATTGGGTGAATTTTAATAAAGTTGCCAATATTTATGAATCTGATGCATTTACTATGTCAGCAAATCAAGTTGCTGGAATTTCAAGGAAATTAGACCATTTTGAAATGAATTTTCTCAACCAATCTCTAGGATTGAAGAGAAGTTATTCGACCAACTGGTAGATTCTCAAGCATCATTAGAAACTCTTAATCCCATAAATAATAAGCAGAACAACCCATATTCAAATTATTATAACCCAGGTTAGAAGAACCATCCCATCTTTAATTGGAATAATACTATGGGCAGTAATAATCAGCAATGGGGAACAATCAAGTAAACCCATTGGGAAACTAAAAAAACCAATGGAATAATAACTATAGATCGACTTATCCTCTAGGTTTTAACAGTAATCCAAAATTTAAGGAGAAGAAGTTATGTATAGAAGAAGTGGTGTTACAAATGGAAAATCAGTTACAAAGTAAAGGAGCTACAATTAGAAATATTGAGAATCAACTTGGACAAATTACAAATTCATTAAATAATAGATGTCAAGGAACACTTCCTAGTAATATGGAAAGAAATCCAAAATACCTAAATAAAGAGCAAGTAAAAGCCGTTTAACTTTGAAGCGGAAGAGAGTTAGAAGGTAGGGATAAAAAAGAAGCTGAAGTAGAGAGAGAAGAAATTGAAGAATCAAAAGAGGACGCTCCAAAAGATTCTGAAAGACCACTTAAAGATAACTTAGACAAACCACCACCTCCATGTCCTTGGAAACTTCGTCAACATAAGTTTGATAAGCAATTTTCAAAACCTCTGGAAATTTTTAAGAAGCTAACAATTAACATTCCATTTTCTAAAGCCTTAGAACAAATGACCAAGCTATGTAAAGTTTATGAAGGATATTCTCAACAAGAAAATGGAGTTTGAAGATAATGAGACTATTGCACTTTGTGAGGAGTGTAGTGCAATTATTCAGAAGAAGCTTCCTGAAAAACTTAAAGATCCTGGTAGCTTTACAATTGCATGTGCAATAGGAGTTAGATTTTATGATAAATCTTTATGTGATTTAGGTGCAAGCATTAACCTTATGCCATTATCAATATTAAAAAGATTGAGATTAGGAGAACTAACCCCTACTACTGTAACTCTGCATTCAGCAGATCGTTTAATAACTTATTCTAAATTAGTTATAGAATAAGTCCTAGTGAAAGTGGATCAATTTATCTTTCCTGTTGATTTCATTGTACTTGATGTGGAGGAAGATAAAGAGATACCTATCATTTTAGGGAGACCTTTCCTAGCCACAGGAAGAACAATGATAGATGTGCAGAAAGGGGAATTAACTATGTATATCAGTGATCAAATTGTTACTTTTAACATTTCAAGATCAATTAAATATCTTGCAAAAGGTAAAGATGATGAATGCTATAGATTGGATGTTATAAGATAACTAAGTGAATGTTATTTCAAAACTAATTATGAAGAAAAATATTTAGAACACAAGCAAGAAGAGGAATTAGATCAATGTGAAGATCTTTCTAAGGAAGATTCAAACTATATTCGAGAAAATTTTGAAATTTTAGATACAATAGAAAAAGATAAATCATTTGGTTCATCAATAGAAACCTGCAAAACATGAGTTCAAGTTACTTCTTGATCATTTAAAATATGTCTTTTTAGGAGATTCCTTTACTTTACCAGTTATAATTTCCTCAAAGTTAACGATGGAAGAATAAGAAAGGTTGATGAAAATTCTGAAAAATTTTAAGTAAGCCTTTAGATGGACAATAACTGATATTAAAGGAATCAGTCCTTCAATTTGTAGGCATAGAATTCATATGGAAGAGAATTTTAAACTCAGGGCTGATCCTCAAAGGAGATTGAATCCTGTAATGAAAGAATTTGTTAAGAAATAAATTTTAAAGTCGTTAGATGCTGGAATTATATACCATATTTCAGATTGTGCATGGGTCAGTCTAATTCATTTTGTTCTTAAGAAAGGAGGAGTAATTATGACTATGAATGAACATAATTTGTTAATACTTACTAGACAAGTTGCAAGGTTGCAAATATGTAGTGGTTATAGAAAATTAAATCTTGTCATTAGGAAAGATCATTTTTCACTGTCCTTTCTAGATCAAATGTTAGATAGCAAGCTCGGCATAAATACTTTATTTTCTAGATGGACATACCAGTTTTCACAAAATATAAATAACTCCTAAGGATTAAGAGAAAACGTCTTTTACCAGTCCTTATGGTACATTTGCTTTTAGAAGAATGTCCTTTGATTCATGTAATGCCCCTACTACATTTCAAATATGTATGATGGCAATTTTTTGTGATTTAATTGAAAAAGGGATTGAAGTATTTATGTATGCTTTTTCAGTGTTTGGAACTTCATTTGACTCATGTTTAGAACATTTATCAAATGTTCTTAAGCGCCGTGAAGAAACAAAGTTAGTCTTTAATTGGGAAAAATGTTAATTTAAGGTAACAGGAGGAATTGTAATATGACATAAAATATCAAAAAATGGTATGAAAGTAGATCCTGCTAAAATTTAAGTGATCGTTAATTTACCTTATCCAACAAATGTAAGGGAAATTAGGCGTCTTCTAGGACATGCTGGATTCTACAGACGATATATTAAATACTTTTCAAAAATTATTAAGCCTTTATGCAATTTACTGTAGAAAGATAGAATTTTCAATTTTGATTAAGAGTGACTAAAAACTATTGAGTTATTAAAAGAAAAAGTAGTTATTGCACTAGTTATAGTTTCAATAGATTGGGGAAAACCTTTTGAACTGATGTGTGATGCTAGTGATTATGCTATTGGAGCTGTTTTAGGACAAAGATATGATAAAAATTTTAAAGTAATTTACTATGCTATTAAAAATCTTATTGAAACTCAAATTAATTATACAATAACTAAAAAAGTGTTATTAGCAATAGTATATGTCTTTGATAAATTTAGATCATATTTAATTGGAACTCATTACGTAGTGCATACAGAACATTATGCTATTAAGTACCTAATGAAAAAGAATAATGCTAAACCAAAACTTAAAAGATTGATTATTTATTTACAAGAATTCGACTTTGAAATAGTAGATACGAAAAGAACTGAAAATCAAATTACTGATCATTTGTCTAAGATTGAGTTAGAAAAACCACTCTTATTTAAAAAAGAAATTAATGAACATTTTCCATATGAAAAACTATTCAATATTAATGAGTGGTGTGTTCCGTGGTATGCCAACATTGTGAACTTTCTTGTTGGTGATATTATACTCTATAGAATGACCTACCAATAGAAGAGGAAATTTATTTATGAAGCTAAGACTTATTTTTGGAATGACCCATTTTTATTAAAACAAGGAAAGAATCTTATTATTCGAAGATGTATACCTTTAGAAGAGACTTATGAAATTATCCAAAAATGTTATAGTTCTGATTTTGGGGGACATTTTACTATTGATAAAACAACATATAAAATTTTACAATCTGGATTCTATTGGCCTACTATCTTTAGAGATGTTAATTCTTATATTAAAACTTGTGATAGATGTCAATGAGTAAGAAATATTTCTAGATGAAATGAGATGCCCCTCAATTATATGCTAGAAGTTGAAATATTTGATGTTTGGATAATTAGATTTCATGGAACCATTTATACAATCTTTTAAAAATTTATATATACTTTTAGCAGTTGACTATGTATCCAAATGGATAGAAAATGTTACTTTACCTTAATGTGATGCTCAAAGTATTGCAAAATTTTTGAAAATGAACATATTTTGTAGATTTAGTGTCGAGAGTTATCATAACTGATGGGGGAAGTCATTTCAGAAATGCAATAATGGAGAAATTATTAAATAAATATCATATAAATCATAGAATTGTTATTGCTTATCATCCTTAGATAATTGGTTTGGCTGAATTATTCCATCGAAAAATTAAAAAAATTATGGAAAAATCTGTAAATCCAACAAAAATAGATTGGTCAGTCAAACTTGACTATGCTTTGTGGGCTTGTAGGAATGCATACAGAACTTTTATAGGAATGTCCCCATATAGGCTAATATTTGAGAAAGCTAGTCACTTACTTGTTGAACTTGAGCATAAAGCACATTGGGCGATTAAAGAGTTCAATTATAATTTAAAAGATGCTGGTGAGAAAAGATAGTTGCAATTAAATGAGCTTGAAGAGATAAGGAATGAATCTTATGAGAGTGCTAAGATTTATAAACAAAAGATGAAGAAGTGGCATGATCGAAAGATTATTATTAAAAAATTCTAGTCAGGGCAACAAGTTTTGTTATATAATGTGAGGTTAAGATCATTTCCAGGCAAACTTAAGTCCAAGCGGATGGGCCCATTTGTTGTGATAAAATTTTATTCTTATGGAGTTGTGGATATTAAAGATCCTAAAACTGAGAATGTGTTTAAAGTGAATGGGCATATACTGAAACCTTATTTAGTAGGGGATCAACATAAATTTAACAATTGAATGATGTTCGGTCAACCAGAATAAGCACTGATTAAGTTGAGCTAACGACATTAACCCAAACGCTTTGTGGGAGGCAACCCATAGGTATAGGGTTCAACTAGTAAGTGAAATGTTTTCCAAAATATTAGCCTATATGGGGACATTCCTATAGGAGTTCTATATGCAGTTCTATAGGCCCATAAACATAGTCAAGTTTAACTGACAAATCCATTTTTGTTAGATTCACATATTTTTTTCATAATTCTTTTAATTTCGTGATTGGATAATTCAGCCAAACCACTTGTCTAAGGATGATAAACAGTAGCAATTCTATGATTTATATGATATTTCTTTAATAACTTCTTCATTATGACATTTCTGAAATGACTTCCCCCATCAGTAATAATAACTCTCGGTATCTAAATTTACAAAATATAATCATTTTCAAAAATTCTGCAACACTTTGAGTATCCCATCAAGGTAAAGCAACAGCTTCTATCCATTTGGATACATAGTCCACCGCTAACAAATATATAAATTTTTGAAGATGGTATAAATGGTCCACCGCTAACAATATTTGATGTTTAGGTATCTAATCCCCAAACATCAAATATTTCAACTTCTAGCATATAATTGAGGGGCATCTCATTTCTTCTAGAAATATTTCCTACTCTTTGAAATTTATCACAAGTTTTGATATTGGCATTAAAATCTCTAAAAATTGTACGCCAATAAAATCCATATTGTAAAATTTTGTATGTTGTTTTATCAACACCAAAATGTCCCCCAAAGTCATAATTATGACATTTTTGAATAATCTCATAAGTTTCCTCTAATGGTACAAATCTTCAAATAATCAGATCCTTTTCTTATTTATATAAAAATGGGTCATCCCAAAAATAAGTCTTAGCTTCAGAAATAAAGTTTCCCTTTTGTTGGTATGTCATTCCATAGAGTATAATATCACTAACAATAAAGTTCACATTGTCGGCATACCATGGAACACGCCACTCATCAATAGTGAATAATTTTTCTTCTAGAAAATATTCATTAATTTCATTTTCAAAATAAAGTGGGTTTTCTAATTCAAGCCTGGAAAAATGATCAGCAGTTTGATTTTTAATCCCCTTCTGATCTACTATTACAAAATTAAATTCTTGCAGAAAAAGAATCCATCTTATAATTCTAGGTTTAGCATCCTTCTTTTTCATTAAATACTTAATAGCAGAATGATCTGTATGCGCTATACAATGAGTTTCAATGAAATATGATCTAAATTTTTCAAAAGCATATACTACTGCTAAAAACTCTTTTTCAGTTGTTGTATAATTAATTTGAGTTTCATTAAGAGTTTTACTAACATAGTAAATACCTTTGAAAATTTTATCATATATTTGTCCTAAAACACCTCCTATAGCATAATTACTAGCATGACACATTAATTCAAAAGGTTTTTCTCAGCTTGGTGAAACTATAATTGGTGCAGTGATTAATTTTTCTTCTAAGAATTTAAAATCTTTTAGGCATTCCTCATCAAAATGAAAAATTGCATCTTTCTCCAGTAAATGCAATAAAGGCTTAGCAATCTTTGAAAAGTGTTTAATAAATTGCTGTAGAATCCATCATGTCCTAAGAAACTCCTAATTTCCCTTAAATTTGGTTGATAAGGTAAATTAGTGATCACTTGAATTTTAGCAGGATCTATTTTCATACCATTTTGTGATATTTGGTGACCTAATAAAATTCCTCCTGCTACCCTAAATTGGTATTTTTCTTAATTAATGACTAAATTTGTTTCTTTGCAGCGCTTAAGAACTTTGGATGAATGTTCTCAACATGAGTCAAATGAAGTTCCAAACATTGAAAAGTAATCCATAAGGACTTCAATCCCTTCTTCAATTAAATCAAAAAAAATTGTCACCATACATCTTTGAAATATAGCAGGGGCATTACATAAACCAAAGGGCATTCTACTAAAAGTAAAAGTACTATAAGGACCGGTAAACGTTGTTTTCTCTTGATCCTGAGGAGATATTTAAATTTGGTGATAATCAGTATATCCATCCAGAAAACAAAAGTATTTATGCTAGTTTGTCTATCCAGCATTTGATCTAGAAAGGGTAATGAAAAATGATCTTTCTTAGTGACAAGATTTAATTTTCTATAATCAATGCATATTCGTCACCCTTTAATTTTTCTAGTAGGTATTAACTCATTATGTTCATTTACAGTTATAGTTACTCCTCCTTTCTTAGAAACGCAATGAATTGGACTAACCTATGCACTATCTCAAATAGAATAGGAAATTCCAGCATCTAACCACTTTAAAATTTCTTTCTTAACAACTTCTTTCATAAGAGGATTCAATCACCTTTGTAGATCAGCCCTGGGTTTGGAGTTCTCTTCCATATGAGTTCTATGCATACAAATTGAAGGACTGATTTCTTTAATATCAACAATTGTCTATCCATAGGCTTTCTTAAAACTTTTCAGAATTTTCATCAACCTTTATTCTTCTTCCATTGTTAATTTTAAGGAAATTAAAATAGGTAAAGTAGAGGAATCTCATAAAAAGGCATATTTTAAATGATCAGGAAGTAACTTCAACTCTAGTTCTGGAGCTTTTTTAATAAATGGACATAATGGTTTATCTTTGTCTATCGTGTCCAAAACTTCAAAACTTTCTCAAACATAGTTTGAATCTTCCTGAAAAAGATCTTCACTTTAATCTAATTCCTCTTCTTGCTCGTGTTCCAAATCTTTTTCTTCAATTTTTTTTTCATAAGTAGTCTTGAAATGGCATTCACTTAGATATCTTATAACATTCATCCTATAGCATTCATTATCTTTACCTTTTGTTGGTTATTTCATTGACCTTTAAATGTTAAAAGTAACAATTTGATCAATGACGTGCATTGTTAATTTCCTTTTTTGCACATCTATCATTGCTCTTCCTGTGGCCAGTAAAGGTCTTCCTAAAATGATAGGTATCTATTTATCTTCTTCCATATCTAGCATAATAAAATCAACAGGAAAGATAAATTGATACACTTTCACTAGGACATCTTCTATAACTCCTTTAGGCTAAGTTATCGAATGATCTGCTAACTATAGAGTTACAATAGTATGGGTTATTTCTTCTAATATCAATCTTTTAAATATTGATAATGACATAAGTTTAATGTTTGCACCTAAATAACATAAAGCTTTCCCATAAAATCTGTCTCCTATTGCACATGGAATTGTAAAGCTACCAGGACCTTTAAGCTTCTCAGGAAGCTTCTTCTGAATTATCGCACTGCACTCCTCACTAAGTGCAATAGTCTCGTTATCTTCAAACTTCCTTTTTCTGTTGAGAATAACCTTCATAAACTTTACATAGCTCGGCATTTGTTCTAAGGCTTCAGTAAATGGAATATTAATTGTAAGCTTCTTAAATATTTCCAGAAATTTTAAAAATTGCTTATCCAACTTCTTGCTGACCAAGTTTCAAAGGAAATTGAGGTGGTGGTTTTCCAAATCAATTTTCAGTGGAGAATTAGATCTCCCAGAATCTTTTGGAGTGTCCTCTTTTAATTCTTCAACTTTTTTCTCTACTTCAATTTCTTTTTGAACCTGACCTTCCAACTCCCTTTCGCTTCTAAGTTGAATAGCTTTTAATTGTTCTTTATTTTGGTATTTTGGATTTGATTTAGTATTACTAGGAAGTGTTCTTTTGGATACATTACTTAATCAATTTGTTATTTTCCCAAGTTGATTCTAGATATTTCTAATTGTAGCTCCTTGACTTTGTAATTGATTTCCCATTTATAACACCACTTCTTCGATAGAAACTGTTAAAAACTAGAGAATAAATAGATCTATAATTATTATTCCCTTGGTTGTTCCAGTTTCTGAATGTGTTTCCTTGGTTGTTCCCTCATTGCTGATTATTACCACCCGAATTGTTATTCCAGTTAAAGTTAGGAAGGTTTTTCTAACCTTGGTTATAATAATTTGAATATGAGTTATTTTGCTTATTATTTATTCTATTCAAAGTTTCTAATGATGCTTGAGAATTACTATTTTGCCTAATGAATTATCTTCAATCATGAAAATTGATTTTAAAAAATTCATTCCAAATTGGTTAACTTCCTTGAAATTGCAGCAACTTGATTTGTTAACATGGTAAATGCATTAGTTTCATGAATATTGGCTACNAGGAAGGTTTTTCTAATCTTGGTTATAATAATTTGAACATGGGTTATTTTGCTTATTATTTATGGCATTCAAAGTTTCTAATGATGCTTGAGAATCTACTTGCCTAATGAATTCTCTTTAATCATGGAAATTGATTGAAAAAATTCATTCCAAATTGGTCTAACTTCCTTGAAATTGCAGCAACTTGATTTGTTAACATGGCAAATGCATCAGTTTCATGAATATTGGCTACTTTCTTTGGATTCACCTTCTCAGAAGGCCATTGAAAATTATTGGTAGCCATCTCTTCAATTAAAGCATAATTCATGAATATTGGCTACTTTCTTAGGATTTACCATCTCAGAAGGCCATTGAAAATTAATGGTAGCCATTTTTTTAATTAAAGCATAAGCGTCATGAAATGATTTTGACATCAATGAACCACCAGCAGCGGCATCGATAATTGATCTAAGAGATTAAACTAATCCATTATAAAAAGTTTAAATTATTAACCAATCTGGTATAGCATGGTGTGGGCACTTTCTTAAGAGNCTTGATCTAAGAGATCCAACAAATCCATTATTAAAATTTTAAATTATTAACCAATCTGGTATAGCATGGTGTGGGCACTTTCTTACGAGTTCTTTAAATCTTTCTCATGCTTCATAAATAGATTCCCCTTCAAACTGATTAAAAGATGTAATATCAGTTCTAAGCTTCGGAGTTTTTGATGATGGAAAATATTTAGTAAGCAATTTGTGTGCTAAATCACCCCAAGTTTTGATAGATCCAGGTGCTAATGAATTCAACCACATCTTAGCTTTATCCCTTAGTGACAAAGGACAAAATCTAGTTTTATAGCATCATCTGATACACCATCGTATTTAAATATAGCGCACAATTCTAGAAAATTGGCAAGAAGTAAGTTTGGATCTTTAGTTGGTGATCGCCCAAACTGATTATTTGATATTATTTGAATAATAACAGGTTTAAGCTCAAATGAATTAGCCACTTTAGTAGGTTTTTGAATACTACAATGAAGTTCATCTACAGTAGGGTTGACATAATCTCTTAAAGGTCTAAACTCTTGATGAATTTCAACATTTTCATTATTTTGGTCTGCCATTTCTATATTTTTTTTGGATTTTTCAAAATTTATAATTTTTTTTCTGATTTTTCTAATAGTTCTTTTTAATTCAGAATCATAGGGCACTAGTCTTTTAGAACCTGAATTACGCATACACTATCAAAAAATAAAATAAAATAAAATTTAAAACACACACAGAAAAAAGATATAATACTTAAAGTTTAAATAAAACTTTCTAGAAAAATAAATTTTGCTTTCGATTCCCGGCAACGGCGCCAAAAACTTGATCCCTTCTTGATACTTCTTTTATGCAAAGTACAATAAAAATTTAGATTATATTTCACTTATATTTTCTTATTTTACAACAAAACCCAAAACTTGATCCTGAAGAAGAATAAGAATTTCACTTTTAATTTATATATATGGGGATACAATGCAAGTATACATATCATTATCAAGTAATATAGGATTTTTTGATTAAGATCTGAATATCGAACTCACAGGTAATTTATATAGTATGCATTTTTAGAATTTTTTTTATTTTTAAAAAGACAATTAGTTAAACTTAATATATTTTGTAGTAATAAAAATTCAAGTATTTTTGGTATTTTTATATTTTGACAAAATAATACCAATTTAAAAAGATAACTAGAGTTTTCTAGATGGAAAACACTTAATAAAAAAATATCTTTCTTCTTATCATGAATCAGTAATAAGTATAAGAATTCTATTGTTGAAGTATGCAAATTGTGTTGTGCCAAATCGGAGCAATAATACTCTTTACCCTTACTAGAGTTATTAAAAAGAATATTGGCTAATTTAAAATTTGAATAGTACTGAAGACCGGTTAGGCATGAAAGATACTAGCTCTCACTCTAGAGTTCACTCGATTTTCTCCACCTAGGGGCTATCATTCTCGTATAAGAACCTAAAATAATAAACCAAGTTGGGGGCTTTAACCTGTCACTTTAAAGTCGTCTAACTCTACACCCTTCAATGAATATTTCCCTATTTATTTGCACACAATTATATGAACTACATTCTCATTCATACAATCTCTCGTGATTCTTTCCAATTGTTGACTGAGACAATACCAGCCCGGTTCTTACATGTTCTCACAACAAATTTTAACATCTGGATTGGCCAAATCAAGAAGTAAATGAAGTGCATGGATTTAAATCATCACAACTTCTTCCATCATTGAAGATCAATACTCTCCACAATTTCCATCCACAACTTAATTACTTATCACTTTAAGAAGAAAGATAAAGAAAACTACTCAGAATTCATGTAGAAAATAAAAACACACTTTAGTTTAAAAGAAGAAATCATTGTCAAACCAATAACAAGTCTTAACTAAAACCATAGACTCTCAAAACAAAAAGATAAAAACTTATCTCAAGTTTTTCACCAAACTCTTGAAGTTCCTTTGAATCTTTTCTCTCTACAATTACTTAAAATAAATTAATAAAAAGTATAAAATAAAAATGAAAGTGGTGCATGAAAATCTCTCTAATCTAACTCCCCAAATGATGAACTTTCAAAACTTTCCAAGTATTTTCAGGACAATTTTCAAAGTCCTCCCTTTTTTCTTTTATAGTTTTCCAAGAGGTGCCTTGGAAACTCTTCAAAATATGTCTGGATTTGATGTATTTCCGTAAGAGATGCATCCTTTCGTGATAATTTTCATCCATGGTTGGTATAACCACCTATTAAGCCAATGGGTGCCTCAAAAACCTCTTCAAAATTTGCAAAAACCGACTTTACTCGTCTAGTAACTGCCACTGTCGCTTAGCCGCGACCTTTTCTGTTTAACTGAAGCTCAAGCGTCGGATCTCGCGCTTAAGCGCCAAAACTCATTTGCAAATTTTTCACATTTTTGCTCCAAATTTGATTCTTTTTTCACTCTTTTAAGCATTTTTCACCCTTTTTACTTGTATTTGTACGAAAAAGACAAAAATACTTTCCATTAAAGCGCAATATATCAATAATATGTATAAAAATGTGTCTAAAACCACTATATATTTTAATTGTATCAATTGCCTGCCCTTAGGGTTGACTCTGGGTGTCTGTCTAGAGCTAAGGCACGCACTTGCGCTCACCTCACTCTGAATCACTCACAAATACAAACGAAAAAATTCTTGACTTTGATCCCATAATCCTTTAAGAGACTCATGTAGATGGTTGATCCTGTACCTAATGCTTATGCACAGAATAATAATAGTTATGATGGTATTTTTCACTTATATTTCCTTATTTTTCAACTACACCAAAAACTTGATCCTGAAGAAAAATAAGAATTGAACTTTTTAATTTATATATATTTATATAGGTATACTACGCAAATATACATATCATTATCAAGTAATATAGGACTTTTTGATTAAAGCCTGAATATCAAACCCACAAGGAAGATTATGCAATATGCACTTTTTAGATAGTTTTTCTTTTTTTAAAAAGATAATTACTTTGACTAAAAATTAATTTTGCAGAAATTTAAAATTTAAATATTTTTGGTATTTTTCATATTTTAATGTAACATTAACAACTTAAAAAGATAACTAAAGTTTTTGTAGAAGAAAGGTTCTTAATATGAAAATATCTTTCTTCTTATCATAAATCAGTAATAAGTATAAGAAATCTGTTGTGAAAGTATGCAAATTGTGTTGAGCCAAATAAGAGTAATAATATTCTTTACCCTTACTAGAGATGTTATAAAGAACATTGACTAATTTAAAGTTTGAATAGTTCTGAAGACTGGTTAGGCAGGGAAGATACTAGCTCTCACACTAGTGTTCCCTTGATTTCCTCCACCTAGGGGCTAACTTTCTTGTATCAGAACCTAAAATAAAAAACCAGACTGGGTTGTCACTCAAAATTTCTCTAACTCTACACCCATCAATGAATATTTCCCAATTGATTTGCACTCAATCATATGAACTGCATTCTCATTCATATAACCTCATGCGATTCTTTCCAATTGTTGACTGAGAGAATACCAGACCACTTTATACACGTTATCACAACTAACTTTAACATTTGGATTGGCCAAATTAAGAAGTAAATGAAGTTCATGGATTTAAATCATCACAACTTCTTCCATCATTCAAGATCAATACTCTCCACAACTTCCATCTACAACTTAATTACTTATGACTTTAAGAAGAAATTAAATAAAACTACTCAGAATTCATGGAGAAAATAAAACCACATTGTAGTTTAAAAGAAGAAATCATTGTCAAACCAACAATAAGTCTCAACTAAAACCATAGAGGTCTCAAAACAAAAAGATAAAAACTTATCTCAAGTTTTCCCCCAAACTGTTGAAGTTCTTTTGAATCTCTTCTCTTTACAATCACTTAAAATAAACTAATAAAAAGGATAAAATAAAAGTAAAAGTGGTGCATGAAAATCTCTCCAATCTAACTCCCTAAATGATGAACTTTCAAAACTTTCCAAGTATTTTCAAGACTCTTTTCAAAGTCCTTTCTTCATTCTTTTATAGTTTTCCAGGAGGTTCCTTGGAAACTCTTCAAAATACGTCTGGATTCGATGAATTTTCCTACGAGATGCATCCTTTCGTGATAATTTTCGTCCATGGTTGGTATAACCACCTATTAAGCCAATGGGTGCCTCAAATACCTCTTCAAAATTTGCAAAAATCGACTTTATACTCATCTAGTAACTGCCACTCGTGCTTAAAAGCGGGACCTCTGGAGCTTAGGCGTGACCTTCTCTATTTAACCGACGCTTAAACATCAAATCTGGCGCTTAGGCGCCAAAACTCCTTTGCACATTTTTCACATTTTTTCTCCAAATTTGATCCTCTTTCACTCCTTTAAGCATTTTTTACCCTTTTTACATGTATCTGCAATAAAAATACAAAAATACTTTCCATTAAAGCATAATATATCAATAATTGGTATAAAAATATGTTTAAAAATACAATATATTTTAAGTGTATCAATTGCCTGCCCTTAGAGTTGACTCTGGGTGTCTGTCTGGAGTTAAGGCACGCACTTGGACTAACCTCACTCTCAATCACTCACAAATACAAACCAAAAATTTCTTGATTTTGATCCCTTAAGCCTTTAAGAGACTCATGTAGATGGTTAATCCCGTACCTAATGCTTATACACAGTATAGAAATAGTTATGATGATATTTTTCACTTATAATTTCTCATTTTGCAATAAAAGAAAATTAAGAATTTAACTTTTTAATTTATATATATTTATATAGGGATACTACGCAAATATATGTATCGTTATCAAGTAATATAGGAATTTTTTATTAAGACCTGAATATCGAACCCAAACGGAAGATTATGCAATATGCTCTTTTTACATATTTTTTTTATTTTTAAAAAGATAATTACTTAAACTAAAAATGAATATTGCTGGAATTTAAAAATTAAATATTTTTGGTATTTTTGATATTTTAACGAAACATTAACAACTTAAGAAGATAACTAAAGTTTTTGTAGAAGAAAAGTACTTAATATGAAAATATATTTTTTCTTATCATGAATCGGTAATAAGTATAAGAATTTTGTTGTGGAAGTATGTAAATTGTGTTGTGCCAAATAGAAGCAATAATATTCTGTACCCTTACTAGAGATGCTATAAAGAACATTGGCTAATTTAAAGTTTGAATAGTTCTGAAGATCGGCTAGGCAGAGAAGATACGAGTTGTCACTCTAGAGTTCCCTTAATTCCCTCCACCTGGGGGCTAACATCTCGTGGTTTGGTAGGGAAGATACTAGCTCTCACTCTAGTGTTCCCTCGATTCCCTCCACCTGGGGGCTAACTTAAAACAGAAAACCAAGTTGGGGGCTTTAACCTATCACTTTAAATTTCTCTAACTCTACACCCATCAATGAATATTTTCTTATTCTTTTGCACTCAATCATATCAACTACATTCTCATTTATACAACCTCATTACTTTCCAATTGTTGACTGAGACAATACCAGCCCAGTTTTTACATGTTCTCACAATAAATTTTAACATCTGGATTAGCTAAATCAAAAAGAGAATGAAGTGCATGGATTTAAATCATCACAACTTCTTCCATCATTGAAGATCAATACTCTCCACAATTTCCATCCACAACTTAATTACTTATCACTTTAAGAAGAAAGATAAAGAAAACTACTCCGAATTCTTGGAGAAAATAAAACCACACTTTAGTTTAAAAGAAGATATCTTTGTCAAACCAACAACAAGTCTCAACTAAAACCATGGAAGTCTCAAAACAAAAAGATAAAAACTTATCTCAAGTTTTTCACCAAACTCTTGAAGTTCCTTTGAATCTCTTCTCTTTACAATCACTTAAATTAAACTAATAAAAAGGATAAAATAAAGGTAAAAGTGGTGCCTGAAAATCTCTCCAATATAACTCCCTAAATGATGAAATTTTAAAACTTTCCAAGTATTTTCAGGACTCTTTTTAATGTCCTCTCTCCTTTCTTTTATAGTTTTCCAAGTGGTTCCTTGGTAACTCTTCAAAATATGTATAAATTTGAGGTATTTCCCCAAGAGATTCACCCTTTTGTGATAATTTTCTTCCATGGTTGGTTTAACCACCTATTAAGCCAATGAGTGCCTCGAAAACCTCTTTAAAATTATCAAAAATCAACTTTACTCATCTAGTAACTGCCAGTGACGCTTAAGAGCGGGACCTCTGGCGCATAGGCACGACCTTCTCTGTTTAACTGACGCTTAAGCATCGGATCTGACGCTTAGGCACCAAAACTCATTTGCACATTTTTCACATTTTTGCTCCAAACTTATTGCTCTTTCACTCCTTTAAGCATCTTTCACCCTTTTTACCTGTATCTGCAAGAAAATACAAAAATACTTTCAATTAAAGCACAATATATCAATAATAGGTATAGAAATATCTTTAAAAACACTATATATTTTAAGAGTATTAATTGTCTGCCCTTAGGGTTAACTCTGGGTGTCTGTCTGGAGATAAGGCACACACTTGCACTCACCTCACTCTCAATCACTCACAAATACAAACCAAAAATTTTTAGATTTTGATCCCTTAATCCTTTAGGAGACTCATGTAGATAGTTGATCCCGTACCTAATGCTTATGCACATTATAACAATAGTTATGATGGTATTTTTCACTTATATTTACTTATTTTGTAACAAAACCAAAAACTTAATCCTGAAGAAAAATAAGAATTTAATTTTTTAATTTATATATATTTATATAAAGATACTATGCAAATATATGTATCATTATGAAGTAATATAGGACTTTTTGATTAAAACCTGAATATCGAGCCCACACGGAAAATTATGCAATATGCTCTTTTTACATAGTTTTTTTATTTTTAAAAAGATAATTATTTAAACTAAAAATGAATATTGCTGGAATTTAAAATTTAAATATTTTTGATATTTTTGATATTTTAACGAAACATTAACAACTTAAAAAGATAACTAAAGTTTTTGTAGAAGAAAAGTACTTAATATGAAAATATCTTTTATTTTATGATGAATTAGTAATAAGTGTAGGAATTCTATTGTGGAAGTATGCAAATTGTGTTGTGTCGAATAGGAGCAATAATATTTTTTGCCCTTACTAGAGATGTTATAAAGAACATTGGCTAATTTAAAGTTTGAATACTTCTGAGACCGGTTAGGTAGGGAAGATACTAGCTCTCACTCTAGTGTTCCCTCGATTCCCTCCACTTGGGGGCTAACTTTCTCGTATCAAAACCTAAAACAAAAAACCAAGTTGGGGGCTTTAACCTGTCACTTTAAATTTCTCTAACTTTAGACCCATCAATGAATATTTTCCTATTTATTTGCACTCAATCATATAAACTACATTCTCATTCATACAACCTCATGTGATTCTTTCCACATGTTGACTGAGACAATACCAGCCAAGTTATTACATGTTCTCACAACAAATTTTAACATCTGGATTGGTCAAATCAAGAAGTAAATGAAGTGCATGTATTTAAATCATTACAACTTCTCCATCATTAAAGATCAATATTTTTCACAACTTCCATCCAAAAATTAATTACTTATCATTTTAAGAAGAATGATAAAGAAAACTACTCAAAATCCATGGAGAAAACGGAACCACACTTTAGTTTAAAACAAGAAATCATTGTCAAATGAACAACATGTCTCAATTAAAACCAAAAGTAGTCTAAATCAAAAAGATACAACTTATCTCAAGTCCTCCACCAAACTCTTGAAGTTTCTTTGAATCTCTTCACTTTTACAATCACTCAAAACAAAATAACAAAAAGGATAAAGTAAAAAAAAGTGGTTCCTGAAAATCTCTCCAAACTAACTCTCTAGCGAAGAACTTTCAAAACCTGTCAATATTTTCAGGACTCTTTTTTGAGTCCTCTCTTCTTTCACTTATAGTTTTCCAAGAGGTTCCATGGGATCTCTTCAAAATGTTTCTTGATTTGAGGAATTTGCCCAAGAGACGCATCCTTTCATGATAATTTTTGTCTATGGTGGTTACAATCACCTATTAAGCCAATGGGTACCTCAAAAGCCTGTTCAAAATTTGTGAAAATTGATTTTACTCGTCTAGTAACTTCCACTGGTGCTTAAGTGTGGGGTCTTGACACTTAGGCACGACCTTCTCTGTTTAACCGCCGGATCTGGCGCTTAGGCGCGAAAACTCTTTTACACAATTTTTCAGCTTTTTATTCTAAATTTGATCCTTTTTAATTATTTTTTTCCATTTTTACTTATATCTGCGAGAAAAACACAAAAATACCTTCCATAAATGCGTAATATCTCAAAAATAAGTATAAAAATGTGTCTAAAAATACTATATATTCTAGGTGTAACAAAATCCCCCAAACTTAAAATGTTATTTATCTTCAAGTGAAACTTCAATCTTTAAAATCCAAATATTTATGATATGTATAAGAGTTTTTTTAGGAGTTATTAAAATTTAGATTTTGAAATATAGTAGTCCAATTTAGAAAAAAATAATTAGTAAATGAGACCAACTTAAAGTTTGAAAATTTTTAATGTTAAGAACTATGAAAATATGAGTTCCAATCTAATTCAGAAATATTGTAAGTTCTCTAAATTTAGATTTTAGTTCTTTTATTTTCTCTACTTAAAAATTTTTATTAAAAATAATTTTGCTTACTATATTGTATTTATAAGCTTAAGGTTTTATCAAGTCTTATACTTTAAAAAGATCAAATGTAGAACCAATTTTTGATTAGGCACTAATCCTCAAGCTTCTCCTCCCTTACATTTCTTTTCTTTTTTCTTTTCTTTTCTTTTTCTTTTCTTTTTCTTTTTTTTTTTCTTCTTCTTTCTCAGGCAAGGATTACTACATCTGGATAGGCCTTTAATGATTTCGAATTATACTTCTCCTTTCCTAAAGTAAAGTTTCGATATAAAACTTCTACTTATAAATATAATAATAGTTTTGAAAATCATTTTAATAAAATAAATTTAAGTATTAAAAATAAAAGTCTAAATTATGTAAATTTTCTCAAAAATATATTTTTTCTTACTAAAGATAGTTAGTTATATTAATCATTTTCTATACTAAAAATGTTTAAATTAAAGTTTTTCTTCATTACTTGAAATTTCAACTAAATTTTTTTACTCATTTCTAAAATCAAATTTTACTTCCCTAATATAACTTCATATACAAATTTTAACTAAATTTTCTTACACATTTCTAAAATCAAATTTTACTTCCCTAATATAACTTCATATACATACCTTACTCATTTCTAAAATCAAATTTTACTTCCCTAATATAACTTCATATACATGATCATTTTTTCCTTTAAAATCAAATTCACTTGTAGTACATTTGAGAACAAATCAAATTCCAGTTTTGAAAATATTTTTCATCCCCCCAAACTTAAATTTTTAACTAGCTAAACAGTTTAGTATTAGATAATTATATAAGCAGGAATGAAAATTGAAATAACATGCTAACATAAATTTTTACATCCTAATTATACAAGTATAAAACTAAAGACGGGAGTGAAATTAATTTTTGATCAACTTTTCTAACATTTTATTTTAGTTTAACATGTAGAGATTCCAATAGACTTCTAAACAGTGGGTATAAAAGCAAACAACACACTAACATGATAAAAGAAAAATACAAGGCAGCAGTTTCTAAATTTCAAGTTTAAGATCTAAGTTAGCAAGATTTTCTACTCTATAACAGATATGAAATTAAGTTAAGTTCTAAACTAACTAAATCACAACACTAAACACAAAACAACAGATACTACCCTAAAATTTAAAAATAAAATAAAATATTAACTACTACAAACATCATAATAAAAATAAAACATAAAAGTCCAAAACACAACATAGTCCAAAACAACACACAAATGTAAATGCAGCAAGCTCAGACTACATAGTTCATATCATATTACAATCATAAAATGAATATCTCAGCTCTACTCTTCATCCTCAGAATCCGCTGTACCATTTTTTTGTAGGCTCATAATCAGGATATCGAGGATAAGGAAGAAATTGCACTCCTCGGTCACCTCTAATCAGGCTCTCCAAAGATGCGTGGAATTTCTCTTCATAATCACTCTTCCTTTTATTATAACAATTAGTATGATCTGCAAAACACTCTAAATTTTGTACCTTATCAGCGGTAAAATTGATATTATCCATCATCTTCTGTAATAACTCATCTTAAGTCTTAGTAGAATCACCTCTAGAAGTAGAAGCACGTGAAGTAGATGGTCTAGATGAAGATCCCGTAGAGGTAGATGCAGCAGACGTCTCTAATCCATAGCTCATGGAAAATCCTCCTCACCAGCTAAAAATTGAATGCTCTAAATAAGTCTTCACATTCACCTTCGTGATGGGCTTTATAGGTAACAGAACTTCCTCCCAACTTTTATAATTTACTCCAGCCTGCTCCCATAAAGAAAATATCAAGAAAGCAAATCCCATATCTACATTAGTAGTAGTTGTAGCAAAACGGATGATAGTCTGATAGATCAAAGCCCATATGTTGATGTGTTTTCCCTCCTGAATACAATAATTCAACGTCGTTCTCTCTCTGGTCACTTCACTGAGATGATTGGTTGGAAGCAGACTAGCAGAAATGAAATAGTGATAGGCCTTTGAAGGTGCACATAACTTTGAAGTTGGGAAATTTACTCTCCTCTCATTGGAAATCTTCCAAAGTCCTCTCCTAATAGTCCATTTGAAATAATCTCATCTAACTCCTCTTCCATAGGACTATAATTTGCATAAAAACACAAAGTCTCCAGTGCTAAATGGTAAAGCAAGTTGATTACCTCTGAAGTAAAGGGTACCAACTTCCCTCTAACCATAACTCAATCCTCCTCAGCCTTTTGGAGATTTGTATAAAACTCCCTCACAATAGAAATTACAGTGACAGTAGAGAAACAACAGAACTGTTCTCATTGTCGGCGGACTATCAGGTCTTCCAGTTCTCCACCTGGACTCTTATTTTATCGCTCTTGAATCAATTTTCATGACTGTTGAGTGTCACTATATCGATCCCGAGCTTCTGAACTAACAAATTTGCTCGAATCAAATGGGCTTTTTCCTCTGATCATTTCCATTCATGGTGCCATTGTACAAATTTGATAAATTCCAAAAAAAACTTTAAAAATCAAGTTTAAAGCACTAAACTAAACTTCTAAAAGCACTAACTAAACTTCCCAAGCAATTTCCATAGATTTTTCTTAATTTTCAACATGAATAGTAAATTTTTGAAATCTTTCAAATGTGCTTAAAATGTATGATGAAAATTAAAAAAAAATTTCACAGAAGTAAAGTTCTTACCTTAAGGAACTTGGATGTACCAAATCTCATTCGATCCCACCATGAAATCTCCAAATTTCACTTGCCCTGGCCCTCAAAATCGCGAACTCGAGTTGGGGAAGATGATAGGAGGCGTTAAAAATGGCTTTTTCAAACCTAAAATTCACTTTTAACGTTTGCAAACCAATTTTCGTGAACCGGTGCTTAAGCGCGGGTAAGTGGCGCTTAGGCACCTGCCTCTCAGGTTGGCTAGTGCTTAAGCACGAGATGTAGCGCTTAGGCGCCAGTGCACAATTTTTAAAATTTTTAATCCTAAGTAAAAGACACTATTAGCCTAAGTAAACCACCCCTAAATGGTCTCATAGCACTTAAATGACAATTTTTACATCATATAACTCCCTTCTCTCTCAAAATTCTCCAAAATAATTAATTCAATTCGAGGCTAAAAATAACACAAATTTTCACAAAAACAAACTTATATAATTCACAAACAAATACAAACACATTTAACACTTAGGAGTACGAAACACTTAACACACATTTACAATTACACACATAAGTGGCACAAACACTAAACACAAGACAAACACTAACACACTTACAAACATGACTCCAAATACACAATTCCTAACACTTAACTTAATGTCATTCCTTATTAGAAGGAACGAATTCTTCTCTCTCAGTAGTCTCTCCAGGAATATAGAGTTGATAAAACGGACGGTGGTTACGAGCTCTCATACTATAATCTTTGATCCACTTTTGCCTAAGGAACATCGCCTTATCTGCCTCCTCCACATAATTGGTATGGTTGAATTGCATCTTAAGTTGCCACCCAATATGTTCTAGATGAGCATTCAATTCAAGCACCTTAGTCTCTAATATAAATACAGTATTCTCCATCTGGTTGATCTTCTCTGATATCCCTTCAATACTAACGGCTAAAAAATTGTTGTACATCTCCTGTGCACTTTGACTAATGAACTTTTCCTCATCGCTTCTTCCTTCTTCAAATCCATCTCCCATGAAGAAATTTTCTCTAAATCTCTCTCTTTCTTAAACTTTTAGGGCTAAAAATAATTCGGGGTGAAATTCCTTCACAAACCCCTTCTATTTATAGGCTTAATTCCACCTCATAGCTTCTAGGCACGACTAGAAACTGCCAAGACACGTTTATTCCAACTAAATTGCAGTTACACCTTCTAGAAATCAAAATTTTCACATGTGATTAAATTACTGTGCTTAAGCGTCGGATCTGACGCTTAAGCGCCAGTGCATATTTTTGCACCAGTCAACTTAATGCCAAATTATCATTCTAACATGTCTAGGTCACTAAATAAAGTATAAAAATCATTATTAGCACATAATAAACTCAAAAATACTAACCCAAATTTCTTAATCAGACTCAAAACAACAATCAAAGCAAAAACACACTGATGACTATCAGTTGCCTCCCACAAAGCGCTTGATTTTACATCATCAACCCGACGTAACCAGTGCTCATTCTGGTTGACCCAACATCATTCCATCATTATATTTATCTTGGTCCCCTATATTATAATGTTTCAGTCTATGTCCATTCACTTTAAAAATTTTCTTAGAATTAGGATCTTTAATATCCACAACTCCAAAAGGATAAACTTTTATCACAACAAATGGACCCATCCACCTGGAATTAAGTTTTCCTGGAAATAAGCTTAACCATGCATTATATAGTAAAACTTGTTACCATAGCAGAAAATTTTTAGTAAGAATATTTCGATCATGCCAATTTTCATCTTTTCTGTATAAATCTTAGCACTCTCATAAGATTCATTCCTTATCTCTTCAAGCTCATTTAATTGTAACTTTTTCTCACCAGCATCTTTTAAATTATAATTGAACTCTTTAATAGCCCAATATGCTTTATGCTCATATTAAACTTGTAGACAAGCTTTCAAAAATATTAGCCAATATGGAGACATTCTTACAGGAGTTCTATATGTAGTCTTATAAACCTACAAAACATAGGCAAGTTTGACTGACCAATCTATTTTTGTTGGATTCACAATTTTTTTCTTAATTCTTTTAATTTCCCGATTGGATAATTCAACCAAGCACTTGAATAAGGATGATAAGCAGTAGCAATTATATGATTTGTATGATATTTCTGTAATAACTTCTCCATAATAGCATTTCTGAAATGACTTCCCTCATCAATAATGATAACTCTCGGCATACCAAATTTATAAAATATGTTCATTCTCAAAAATTTTGCAACACTTTGAACATCACATCGAGGAAAAGAAACAGCTTCTATCCATTTGGATACATAGTCCACTACTAACAGAATATATAAATTTCTGAAAGATGGTATAAATGGTCTTATGAAATCTAATCCCCAAACATCAAATATTTGAACTTCTAATAGAATTGAGGGGCATCTCATTTCTTCTAGAAATATTTTCTACTCTTTGAAATCTATCACAAGTTTTGATATAAGCATTAACATCTCTAAAAATTGTAGGCCAACAAAATCAAGATTGTAGAATTTTGTATGTTGTTTTATCAACACCAAAATGTCCCCCAAAATCAAAATTATGAGATTTTTGGATAATTTAATAAGTTTCTTCTAATGGTACACATCTTTGAATGATCAGATCCTTTTCTTGTTTATATAAATATGGGTCATCCAACAATGAGTTTTAGTTTAATAAATAAATTTCCTCATTTGTTAGTATGTCATTTGACCGACTTTTTTGTAAATCAGAAAAAATAAGAATTTGATGGCGCTACTAGAAGATTTAATTTCCAGCAATGCATCCAAAGACTTGATCGCGACTTTATAGATATGTTTGATTTGATTAAGATGTATAAATATAATGTTCAATAATGTTAAAGTTGAATTTTTCAACACAAGTTTACGTATCGCTCAAGTAATATAGGGCTCTAATGGAGTTCTACATATCGATCTCATAGGGAGTAGTTTAGAATTACGGACTAAGTCCTTAGAAAAGTAAGACTTTAATCACAACAACAACGTTCAATTTGCTTATCTGTCACTAATAGACGATTGAAATAAATAGATTATTTTAATAACTAATGATATAAAGTACGGTTTAATTGTGATATTCAATATAAAAGAAAGCATTCTTCTCCTTGTCAAGAAATTATAGTGAATGGATAAAATGAATTAGTTTAATTTATATTGTACTAAATAGGAGCATACCTATTCTTTACCCTTTGATCCAGGAATAAAGAACATTGACTAATCCTATGCTTGGTTACTGATTCTGCGGCTACGCTGGGAGGATACCGGCTCACACNCGCACCCAAACGATAGGACCAAATTGGGCATTTTAGTCTGTCACTCTAAAATCTCCAATTTTACGCCCGATAATTTTATTTCCCTATTTATTGCACCCAACTTCCAAGGGCTTTCACCTCCCTGAATCTTGGATGTAATCTTCACTTTAGTTGTAAAACTCANACACTTCGGTGCTCCCACGTTCCCCTCACCTGAGGGCTAACATCTACACATCAGCACCCAAAAGATAGGACCAAATTAGGGATTTTAGTCTGTCACTCTAAGATCTCCAATTCTTTATCTGATAATAATATTTCCCTATTTATTTGCACCCAACTTCCAAGGGCTTTGTCCTCCCTGAATCTTAGATGTTATCTTCACTTTAGTTGTAAAACTCAACATATTTTAACAAATCAATTGGCTAGATTGAAAGTATTTAAGATGGAAGTGAAAAGATCATATCAATTTCTTTAACATTTTCATGGCTCCACCAATTCAAATCACCATTTCACAAATCTCAAGACAAGGAGAAAGACAGAAAAAACTACNGCTCGAGACAAGGAGAAAGACAGAGAAAACTACTAAGAACTCATGGGGAAAACACAACAAAACTCAGAATTCATATATAAAATCAATGTCATAAGAACTATAATAAGTAAATAACTAATCTCTAATTTCTCCCCAAGAACACTCCTCAAAGTTCCTCTGAATCTCTTCCGTTCTTTACAACACACATAATTCCTCTTCAAAGTAGCAAGGAGGAAGAAATCTCTCACTTTCCTTCCACTCTTACAATCTCTCAAAGAATTCCCACAATTGTTACACTCTATTAAAAATTCTATACACTAATGGTAACCTCCAAGGCCTCTAGCACATTTCTATTTTCGGCCAAAATGTTCTTTTAAAGTTGTGGATGAGCTTTCCCAAGAGTTACCTAAGCATCCCTTCAAAATCTGGCCTTATCCAAAGCTTGAGTAGGCATAACTGTCGATCTCGCCGTCGGCGTGGTCGATGGTGCCGTCGGTGGGCTTCTGCAGAAATTTGTCTTGGATTTTCGGGAAAAACTCGCTGTCGGTGGGGTCGAGGACGCCGTCGGCGGCCTAATTCAAATCTCCACATTTTAGTCCTTTTCGCTCCAAATTCGCTCCTCTTTGCATCGTTTTGCTTCAATGGCTCTAATTCATCATTCCTGCATCAAAACATCAAAAATACCTTTCTTTAAAGTGCAATATCATAAAAAATAGTATAAAATAGGCATCAAAATCTCCCGAACTTAACTATTACTTGCCCTCAAGTAATTTTAGTAACCTATGCAGTAAAGTTTTAATTTAGAAATACTATAAGTTTGACTTAAATAAATATCATAGTTAGATTTTCAGAAAAAAATCAAGTAATTGACTTAATTCTGTAGCCACCAGAGTATCTAGTCATCAAGTTTTAAGAGTTCTAGTCTTCTATTTATTTCAAGAATGACTATAGGTTGTAATATTAANAGAATTCATATATAAAAGCAAAGTCATACAACTACAACATGTAAATAAACTTATCTCTAATTTCACCTCAAGCAAACTCCTCGAAGTTCCACTGAATCTCTTCCTTTCTTTACAGTACATAGAATTTCACTTCGAAGCGGCAAGGAGGAAGAAATCTCGTACTTTCCCTCCACTCTTACAATCTCTCAAAGAATTCCTCACAATTTAGATACTCTAGTAAATTCTCTATACACTAACGAAACCTCTCTAACCTTCAGGATCTTTCTAACATTCAGGACCTCCTCTATTTTCAATCAAAATCTTCTTTTAAAGTTGTGGATGAGTTTTCCTAAGAGTTGCTTAAGTTTCCCCCCAAAATTCATCCTCATCCAATGCTTTGTTGGACATAATCGTCGAGCTCACTGTCGGCGGCCTTGAGGGCACCGTCGGCATGACTTCTAAGTGAATTAAATTTGGAGTCTCGAGAAAAGTCCGTCGTCGGCACCTTTGGGCTCGCCATCGACGCCCTAGTTCAAATCTTCACATTTTGGTCATTTTCACTCCAAATTTGCTCCTTTTGGCATCTTTTTGCTCCAATGACCCTAATTCATCATTCTTATAATAAAACATCAAAATAACTTTTCTTTAAAGTGTAATATCATAAAAAAATAATGTAAAATAAGTATAAAAATCTCAACATATTTTCCTTTGGTCAATCAACAAGATGAAGAATACTATATCTATATTAGAGACCAAGGTGCCTGAATTGCATGCACATCTAGAGCATATTGGGTGGCAACTTAGGATGCAATTTAATCATACTAGTTATGTTGAGGAAGCAAATAAGGCGATGTTCATTAAGCAAAAGTGGATCGAAGATGATAGTATTAGAGCTTGTCACCACCGTCCGTTTAATCAACTCTATATTCTTGGAGAGACAACTGAAAGACCAAAATTTGTTCCTTCTAATGAAGAGTGTGATTAAGTTAAGTGTTAGGAATTGTGTATTTGGAGTCATGTTTTTAAGTGTGCTAGTGTTTATGTCTTATTTTTAATGTTTGTGTCACTTATGTGTTTAATTGAAAAATGTGTGTTAAGTGTTTTGTATTTAGGAAAATTTTCTCATCCAAGACTATTTGGAGAGAGAACTAAGTGTTAAATGTGTTTGTAATTGTTTTTAAATTAATATAAGTTTGTTTTTGTGAAAATTCATGTTATTTTTAGCCTCAAATTGAAATAGTTATTAAAGAGAATTTTGAGATAGAGGAGAGTTATAGGAAGTGAAAATAGTCATTTAAGTGCTATGAGACCATTTAAGGGTGGTTTACTTAAGCTAACAGTGCATTTTACTTAGAATTAAAAATAAAAATTGTACACCAGTGTCTAAGCGCCACATCTCGGGCTTAACCGTGAGCCAGCCCGAGAGGAAGGCACCTAAGCGCCACTTACCCGCGCTTAAGCGTCGAATGCCTAAAAGTGAATTTTAAGCCTGAAATACCATTTTTTACACAACCTATTGTCTTCCCCAACTCTAAATTGTAATTTTAAGGGCTAGGGCAAGTGGAATTTGAAGATTTCTTGGTGGAATCGAGTGAGATTTGCTAGATCCAAGTTCCTTAAGGTAAGAGCTTTGCTTTTATGCAAAAATTTTAGATTTTTACCATATATTTTGAGCACATTTGGAAGATTTCAAAAATTTACTATTCATGGTGAAAAGTGAAGAAAAATCTATGAAAATTGCGGGGAAGTTTAGTTAGTGCTTTTGGAAGTTTAGTTAAGTGATTTAAACTTTGTTTTTAAAGTTATTTTTGGAATTTACCAAATTTGTAGAATGACACCAAGAATGAAAATTTTCCAACTGAAGCGGATTTAGACGAGATTAATTCATATTTGACTATTGGGAGAGGACTTTAGAAGATCACCAATGAGAGGAGAGTAATTTTTCCAACTTCAAAGTTATGTTCACCTTCAAAGGCCTGACACTATTTCATTTTTGCTCGTCTGCTTCCGACCAATCATCTTAGTGAAGTTATCAGAGAGAGCAACGTTGAATTATTGTATTCAGGAGGGAAAGCCCATCAACATAGGGGCTTTGATCTATCACACTATGATCAGTTCAGCTGCTGCTGCTACTACTGCAGGTATGGTATTTGCTTTCTTAATATTTTCATTATGCAAGCAGGCTAGAGTGAAGTATGATAGTTGGGAGAAAGTTTTGTTACCTCTAAAGCCCATTATGAAGGTAAATGTGAAGAATTATTTTGAGCATTCGATTTTTTGTTGGAGAGGACAATTTTCTAGAAGTTATGGATTGGAAACATCTGTTGCATCTATCTCTGCTGCATCTTCATCACGACCATCTACTTCTCTTGCTTCTACATCTAGAGGTGATACCAAAACTCAGGATGAGTTATTGCAGATGATGATGGAAAATATCAATTTCACCGCTGATAAGGGACAAAATTTAGAGTTTTTTGTAGATCATACAAATATTTATAATAGAAGGAAGAGTGATTATGAAAAGAAATACCACTCTTCTTTGGAGAGCCTGATTAGAGGTGAACGAAGAGTGCAATTTCCTTCATATCCTCGATATCCTGATTATGAACCTGCAGAAAAATGATACAACGGTGATTCTGATGATGAAGAGTAGAGCTGAGAGATTCATTTTAAGATTGTAATATGATGTGAACTATGTAGTCTGAGCTTGCTACATTTTCATCTGTGTGTTGTTTTGGACTATGATTTATGTTGTGTTTTAAATTTTATGTTCTACTGCTATTGTGATTGTTCTGTTAGATAGTATTTCGTTTTATTTTTAATTTTTAGGGTTGTAGTTGTTGTTTAGTTTAGTATTGTGATTTAGTTAGTTTAGAACTTAACTTAATTTCATATTTGTTATAAAGTAGAAAGTCTTGCTAGCTTAGATCTTAAACTTGAAATTTAGAAACTGGTGCCTTGTATTTTTCTTTTATCATGTTAGTGTGTTGTTTGCGTTTATAACCACTGTTTAGAAGTCTATTGAATCTATACATGTTAAACTAAAATGAAAATATAAAAAATTTGATCAAAAATTAATTTTACTTTATCTTTAGTTTTATACTTGTACAATTAGGATGTTAAAATTCTTGTTAGCATGTTATTTCAATTTTCATTTCCTGCCTATATAATTATCTGATGCTAAACTGTTTAATCTCTTAAAATGTAAGTTTGGAGGGATTAAAAATATTTTCAAAACTGGAATTTTATTTGTTCTCAAATCTATAACAAGTGAATTTGATTTTAAAAGAAAAATTGATTATGTATATGAAGTTATATTAGGGAAGTAAAATTTGATTNTTCCAAGCCCATAAGTTGATCCATGAACGATCAGGCCCAAAATAGGCTTCACAATTATCGATCCAATATCGATCGGCAGTCCCATTTGGATGCAGTAATTCAAAATAACACTTTCCTTTGTAACTTTATCGATCCTCATCGTCAGTAATAGTTTTCCATAAATAAAGAAGTGCTAGTGTTTAGAAACGGGGTTTAGAAGTGTCACAGAAAAACTAACATACCCGTTCTCTCTCATTTTCCAGTCTTCAGTTTCGTCCGTCAAATATTGGTAGATCTCATTCATCAAGTTTCTTGTCAGGATGAAGTTGGAACAATGGCAGACAGGAATATTCTCGATCATATATAACTCATTAATCCCTACAAGAGTAAAATTTATCCATCTACCTTGCACATAGATGACTCCCTGGTTGATTCCATGAAAATTAGCATAAAATTCCTTCACTACTGGAACAACTATGGTGGCTGTATTGTAGCACAACACTTCTCATCTTCATCACACAATCATCTCTTCAATTGCCATCAAAGGATTATTCAATCCTCAATTTACGAATCCTTTTTTCTTGATTTATCTCTTCTTTGTCAGCACTTTGTTGATGATTCACTGCGCCTCGAAACTAATGAACTTTCTCCAGTTGAACACTCGCAATCTATGATTTTCAGGGGAATTGGACACCATAGGGATGAATTTGGTGGAGTCTCAATTCGTTTTTGAGGAAATATGAACTTAGGAACCGAATTTGAAAGTCTATAGGGAGTAACTCCCGCCTAAAATTGCAAAAAATAGTCATTCCAAACTCTGGAAATAGTCACTCCGTCGGTCTCGCCGTCAGCGGCGTCGATGACGCCGTCAGGGAGCCTTTAGAATTAATTGCCTGGACTCTCGGGAAAACACACCTTCGGCGGCGTTGATGGCGCCGTCAGCGCCCAAGGCAAAAATTTCACAGTTTCGCTTTGGTCCGAATACGTTCCAATTTTCTCTATGGATCCAATTTTTACGATGATTCGAGGCTAAATAAGAGTAGTAGAGTTCAATACAACCACAAACTAACTATAATTTCAAAGAAAACTACTATATAAAAATAAAGATAATTATGGGTTGCATCCCATAAAGAGCTTGGTTTAACGTCGTCAGCCTGACCTATTCAGATATTATTCAGGATGACTGATCATTAAAACCTCTTTAAAATTTGATCTTTTACCCTCAAAATATGGTTTTAATCTGTGTCCATTTACTTTAAATCTATTCCCAGTCTTTTGATCTTCAATTTCAACAGCTCTGTAAGTATAAACTTGAGACACAGTAAAGGGTCCTAACCAACGAGACTTCAATTTCCCATGGAATAACTTCAGTCTTGTATTGTAAAGCAAANCAACATTTCCTAACACAACCACAATACTAACAAAACAATTAAAATTGTAAAATAAAAATCACATTACAATACAATTCACAATACTACTCAACATCTATTAAACTACACATGCATATTTAACTATAACACTAACTTTATAACAAAAGTTAAAATCATTCAAGTACAACGAAATAATAAAAATGAAAGTTCAAATACACAAACATCTGTTTCTATTACAAACAGACTACAAAAATAAAAATACAAACATAAGTTCATCAATTTATTCTATATCAAAATCCAAAGTTATATCTTCATCGCCTTGATCAGCAAGTAGATTGGGTTGATACTGAGTATATCGTGGGCACTCAGGAAACGTACCATCAGGCTCACCTCTGTAGTGTCGGCCTGAGCTTCATAATAAGCTACCTCAAAATTTGAATGCCTCCGCAGGTACTCACTATCATAATCATGTCGGCGTTCTAAACCTCCAATCTTTTCACTTATCAATTCTATGCTCTTTCGCTTCAAGGTCAACTCATTCATCGAATCAGAGAGGGTAGGGGAACTAGAAGGTGGGCTTGTAGAGGGGACATCTCTACTAGTAGAAGGTTCTTGACTTCTACTGCCAGTTCTCCATTTCTCATGGGATTCATAAGTCTTTAAATTAGCCTTACTAATGGGTTTCGAAGGATAAACCCTTTCTTCATCTCTAAATTCTACTCTAGAAAGTTTACAAATTGCATAAATAAGTTCAGGATGTCCTAGACCTCCACTAGTCTCACTCCTCACTGTAGTCAATATATTCTTAAGAATTATTCTCTCCACATTTATAGTTCTAATTTTGAATACAGAAATTCAAAATAGCTCTATCTTTAGTTACCTCACTATGGTGATAGGTCGGTAATAGAGTAGAAGAAATGAAATAGTGTCACGCCCTGGCATTCAGCATAGAAGCAGAAAAATTTACCCGTTCTCACTGGTTTATCTTCCATGTTCCTTTCCCATCAGTGAGAAAGTTGTTCACATCATTAAGGGGGCCTTTCATCGTACTAAAGGATTCATATTGGCAGCTATAAGAGTCTGGGACTTCATAAAAAGTGTTGATGCGGGCGGCAGTAAACTCAACAGGGAATCCACGCACTTGAACGATTCCGTCATCAGAATAAATCACATTGGCGTAAAACTCCTTCACAACATTTGCATAAGCTTTATTGGTGGTGTAACAAAAGTTTTCACACCTCCGCTCGGCAATAACTCGTTCGATTTCTTCTCTCAGACTTTTAAAAACTCGTACTTGTATGCACTTCTTTCCTTTAAATATTGAAGTGAATTTTGTTTGAGCCATCGCATTGACAAAGTAAGACTCGGCAAACTCAACTCTTCTCTTTTATCGTGGAGCCATTTCAATCTAATCAAATTATAGAAAAATTCCAAAAATTAATTTAAATATGTAAATCATGGCTTCTAATAGTAATTTTAAGAGTTCAATAATAAAATCCATGAATCTCTTCCCAAATTTTCTTTACATTCCCAAATTTTTCGGATCTCATCAATGTGGGAGAAATTCATGGTGGAAATAAAAATATTTTTAGCTTGGAGTGAAGCTCTTAACTAAAGATGATCAAATCTGGTGTCAAAAAGCCTCGAAATTGCTTCCCAATCCAAGATCTTTCAAGCCCTAAGTTGAAAATGACATTTTAAGAGGAAGGGGATGATCAATAGTGGTGGTTGACTGGTCAAAACTCGGTTAAAGGTGTTTTTTAGCTCGTCATTGGCGGGGTCAAAGGCGTTATCGTTGCGCTTAAATGGAATTTAAATCCTAAGTCTCGGGAAAATCTCGCCGTCGGTGGCGTCGAGGGCGTCGTCGGCGGGCTCTATTGATTTTGTCTAAACTCCAGATTTTTGTGATTTCGATCAATTCCAAGCCTAAACGACATCCGTTTAATCAGTATAAACATAATTTTAAATAACTAAATGATGTACTTAGCACATAAAAACTTTCACAACACAAAACATCACATTATATATAAATTCTAAGGGGTACAATATACGATGCATAACACACCTAAGTTTGGTATTTTCTCAACCTCAAAACATTAATTCAGCGTCGCAATCCAAGCCATAACACTCAAAAAGCTGGAAACAAAACATCTTATGCTTAGTCTCAACTATACAGAGATCTATAAGCATAATTCTAAAGCAAGGCAACTACAAAGTTCAAATCAAAATACATAGATTGACATATAGGTAGTAGTATAAATCTACTATTCCTCAGACTTGGTACTTGATTCTCCTCTGAGACCGCCCATTGATTGCACATGAACGAAGAAGTTGAAGAAGGGTCGGAATGGAAATTCTTCAGTAGAATCCTCCTCAATTAATTTCATCCTCCTCATCAATCGTATCAAACTATCTTCTAAATGTCCAGAGTGAGAAAAATGTTCTTTCATCCTCCAATCTAGATGATCGAAGAAATCGGAGATATTATTAATTGCATTCATGACATTTTGTACCTCTTTTTCCAACTTCTTGATTTGACGCAAGATCACCAAAGACTTATCAGGGACTAAGGGTTGAACTGACAGTGAATTTTGAGATGATTGATCAACTATCATGGCCATGTCATTTTCATCTTCAAATGATGGGAATCTTTCTCCAAAGGCTTCCAAGGTATGTCATTTTCATCCTCAAAAAACTGGGAATCTCTTAGTTGGGTCCAAAGGATTCCAAGGTAGCAGTACCTTTTCCCAATTTTCATAGGACACTTGGAACTGATTGCAAAGTGAAGGAATCTCTCAGTTGGATCCAAAGGCTTCCAAGGTAGCAATACCTTTTCCCAATTTTTGTAGGCCTTCCAAGGTAGCAGTACCTTTTCCCAATTTTTATAGGACACTTGGAACTGATTACAAAGTGAGAAAATCGTGGAGGGGTGTCCAAGCCCATAAGATTGGATTCAAAGGCTTCCAAGATAGCAGTACCTTTTCCCAATTTTCATAGGACACTTGGAACTGACTGCAAACTGAAAAAATTATGGAGGGGTGTGCGAGCCCATAAGTTGATCCATGAACAATCAGGCCCAAAATTGACTTCATAATTATAGATCCAATGTCGATCGGTAGTCCCCTTTGGATACAGTAATTCAAAATTGCACTTTCTTTAGAAACTTTACCGATCTTTATTGTCGGTAACAGTTTCACAGAAATGAAAAAGTGCCAATGTTTAGAAACAGGATTCAGAAGTGTTGCAGAAAAACTAACATACCCGTTTTCTCTTGTTTCCCAGTCCTCAGTTTCGTCTGTTAAATATTGATAAATCTCATTCATCTGGTTTCTCATTGGGACAAAATTAAAATAGTAGAAGACATGAACATTTTCTATCATATATAATTTGTTGATCCGTGTAGGAGTGAAAGTGATCCATCTTCCTCACACATAAACAACTCCTTGGTTGATTTCATGTAAATTTGTATAAAATTCTTTTACCACTGGAACCACCACGGCGGCAGTAGTGTAGCACAACACTTCCCATCTAGAACCACCACGACGGCAGTAGTGTAGCACAACACTTCCCATCTTCGTCGCACTATCGTTTCTTCAATATCCATCGTGGGATTATTCAATCCACGATTCATGAATCCTCGTTCTTTGATGAATCTTTTCTTTGTTAGCAACTTGTTGAAGATTCGCTGCGCTTCCGCACTAATAAACTTTTGCCAATTGAAAACTCGCATTTTGAGATTATTAGGGGAATTGATGCCATAGGAATGGAATTAGTAGAGTTTCACTTCATTTTTTGAGGGAAAATATGAATTAGAATTCAAATTTTGGAGTTTAAAAAGACTATTCCCGCCCAAAAACTATCAAAAACTGCCACTCGAACATAAGAAACCGTCATCTCGCCGATCTCGCCGTCGGCGGCCTTGAGGGCACTATCGACGCACTTCTGTATTAATTTTTTCTGGACTCTCAGGAAAAGCCCATCGTCAGCAGCGTCGAAGGCGCCGTCGGCGCCCAAGGAAAAATTTTCACAGTTTCGCTCTGGTCCGAATGCGTTCCATTTTTTCTTCATGGATCCAAGTTTTAAGACGTTTAAAGAGTAAATAAGGACAGTAGAGCTTAATACTACCATAAACTAGCGATAATCTCAAATAAAAACTACTATAATTACTATTAAAATAAAGATAAATATAAGTTGCCTCTCATAAAGCGATTGGTTTTACGTCGTTAGCCTGACCTATTCAGGTGTTATTCAGGTTGACTGATCATTAAAACCTCTTTAATATTTGGTCTTTTACCCTCATAATATGGTTTTAATCTATGTTCCATTTACTTTAAATCTTTTCCAGTCTTTTGATCTTCAATTTCAACAACTCCGTAAGTATAAACTTGAATCATTAAAACCTCTTTAAAATTTGGTTTGTTACCCTCATAATATGGTTTTAATCTATGTCCCAGTTGACTGATTATTAAAACCTCTTTAAAATTTGGTCTTTTACCCTCAAAATACGGCTTTAATCTGTGTCCATTCATTTAAATTCTTTTTTTCGTTTTCTGATCTTCAATTTTAACAGCTCAGTAAGTATAAACTTGAGTTATAGTAAATGGCCCTAACCAATGAGACTTCAATTTTCCAGGGAATAACTTCAGCCTAGTATTGTAAAACAAAACTTCTTCTCCTGGTTTAAAGTTCTTTTGGTTAATCTTCCGATCATGCCATAACTTTAATTTTTTTTATAAATTTTGTCGTTATCAAAAGATTCATTTCTTAATTCTTCCAATTCATTTAATTGTAACAATCTCTTCTTACCAGCATCTGATTTCTTAATTCTTCCAATTCATTTAATTGTAACAATCTCTTCTTACCAGCATCTTTCAAATGTTCTTTCAATTCATTTAATTGTAACAATCTCTTCTTACCAGCATCTTTCAAATTATAATATCTTTAATCGCCCAATATGCTTTATGCTCCAATTCTACTGGTAAGTGACAAGTCTTTCAAAAAATCAGTCTTAATTCATTCAATTGTAACAATCTCTTCTCACCAGCATCTTTCAAATTATAATTGAATTCTTTAATCACCCAATTGTTATGCTCCAATTCTACTGGTAAGTGACAAGCCTTTGCAAAAATCAGTCTATAAGGAGTCATATTTTACTGGTAAGTGACAAGTCTTTCTAAAAATCAGTCTGTAAGGAGTCATTCCAATCGGAGTTTTTTCTCACCAGCATCTTTCAAATTATAATTAAATTCTTTAATCACCCAATATGCTTTATGCTCCAAACTACTGGTAAGTGACAAGTCTTTCCAAAAATCAGTCTGTAAGGAGTCATTCCAATGAGTTTTATAAGTAGTCCTGTAAGCCCATAATGCGGTATCCAATCTAGTGAACCAATCTATTCTACTAGGGTTTACAAGTTCTACTGGTAAGTGACAAGTCTTTCCAAAAATTAGTTTGTAAGGAGTCATTCCAATAGGAGCGTAAGTGACAAGTCTTTCCAAAAATTAGTCTGTAAGGAGTCATTCCAATAGGAGTTTTATAACTGTCCTGTAAGCCCATAATGTAGTATCCAATCTAGTGGACTAATCTATTCTACTAAGGTTTACAGTCTTTTCAAGTATTTGTTTAATATCTCTATTAAAAACTTCAGCTAACCCACTGGTTTGAGTGTGAAAGGAAGTAGAGATTCTATGAATAATATTAAACTTTTCTATCAATCTCTGAATGTATTTATTCCTATCTTTTCAAGTATTTGTTTAATCTCTCTATTAGAAACTTCAGCTAACCCACTAGTTTGAGGGCGATATGCAGTAGAAATTCTATGAATAATATTAAATTTTTATGCCAATCTCTGAATGTATTTATTCCTAAAATGGGATCCTCCATCAATGACAATTATTCTAGGCATTTTGTATCTAGTGAAAATATTTTTCATCAAAAATCTTGAAACACTTTTAGCATCACAACGAGGTAAAGCTTGTGCTTCAATCCACTTAAAAACGTAGTCCACTGCAATTAATATATATCTTCCCAAATAAAGGAGTAAACGGTCCCATAAAATTTAATCCCCAAACGTCAAAGATTTCAACTTCCAATATGAAATTTAGAGGCATTTCACTTCTTCTAGATATATTGCCTACTCGTTGACATCGATCACAAGTTTTTATATTTCTATAAACATCTCTAAATATGGTAGGCCAATAAAATCCGGCTTGTAAAATTTTATAAGCAGTTTTATTAATCTCAAAATGTCCTCCAAATTCAGAATCATGACATTTCTGAATGATCAGCTCAGTTTCTTCACAAGGTACACATCTCCTTATAATAGAATCCTTACATTGTTTATATAAATAAGGCTCGTTCCAAAAATATGCTTTCGCATCATGAATGAATTTTCTTTGTTGTTGCAATGTCAGCATAGGTGACAAAATATCACTTACAATATAGTTAACAATATCAGCATACCATGGTATTTTCCACTCATTAATATTATAAAGTTGTTCATTAAGGAAACTATCTGTAATTTCATTGTCGGTGTTAGATAATTCATGATTTTCTAATCTCAATAAATGATCAGCGATTTGATTATCAGTTCCCTTTCTATTAATAACAACAAGATCAAATTCTTGCATCAATATTATCCATCTAATCAACCTTGGTTTAGCTCCTTCTTTTGCATCAGATATTTAATAGCAGAGTGATCATCTAATATAATTATGTGCATACAGATTGAAGGACTGATTACCTTAATATCAGTTAAGGTCCAACCAAAAGCTTTCTTATATCTTTTTAATGTATCTAACAGTCTTTGCTCTAGCAGATCATTTAATTCTAAAGATATAATAACAGGTAATGTAGATGAGTCTCCCAAAAACACATACTTTAGGTATTTTCAACTCAAGTTTTGGTGGTTTTATAATTGATGGAAATAGATTCTTATCAGCATTTTCTATAATATCCAACATCTCCAAGGAAATAGATTCTTATCAGCATTTTCTGTGATATCCAACATCTCAAATCTTTCTTGAACAATTCATCTCAAGTTCAGGTGGTTTTATAATCGATGGAAATAAATTTTTATCGGCATTTTCCGTAATATCCAACATCTCAAATCTTTCCTGAACATAAAAATAGATTCTTATCAGCATTTTCCGTAATATCCAACATCTCAAATCTTTCTTGAACATAATAAAATAGATTTTTATCAGCATTTTTTGTAATATCCAACATCTCAAATCTTTCCTGAACATAATCTAATTCTTTATTTTCTAGTTTATCCAAAATAATTTCATCATTCTCTTCAATTTGTTCTTCAAAATGCTCTTCTTTTTTAAAATATTTTTTATCTTCAAAAAGTTCGTTCAGTAGATGTTCAATAATTTTCATGCAAAAACACTCATTATCTATTTCAACAGCAGAGTATTTCATAGATTTTGCAATGTTAAAAGTCACTTCTTAATCATTTTCTCTCATAATTAATTCTACTTTTTAAACATCTATCATAGCTTTTCCAGTAGCTAAAAATAGTCTCCCTAAAATGATAGCTATTTCTTTAGCTTCATATATATCTAAAACAATGAAATCCACAGGAAAGATAAATTTTTCCACTTTTACTAACAAATCTTCTATAACTCCCTTATGATATGTAACTGAACGATCTGCTAACTGTAGAATTACAGAAGTAGGTGAGACTTCTCCTTATCCTAATCTTTTGAAAATTGATAGAGGCATAAGATTAATGCTGGTTCTCAAGTCACATAAAGCTCTTCCATAAAATTTTTCTTCGATAGCACGCGATATAGTGAAACTACCAGGATCTTTTAATTTTTTAGGAAGCTTTTTCTAAATAATTGCACTAAACTCTTTGCTAAGTGCAACAGTTTCGTTGTCTTTGAACTTCCTTTTTTTGTTCAGAATATCTTTCATAAATTTCACATAATTGGGCATCTGCTCTAAAGCTTCTACGAAGGCAATGTTTACCGTTAACTTCTTAAGAATTTCTAAAAATTATAAAATTGTCATTCTGTTTATGTTGCTTCAACCTTTGAGGAAACGGTGGTGGAGGTTTCTCCACAGTAATTTTCATTGGTGTAAATGGATACNAAAAAAATTTAGAAAATCGTTTATTCTGTTTGTGTTGCTTCAATCTTTAAGGAAATGGTGGTGGAGATTCCTCCACAGTAATTTTCATTGATGTAAATGGATACTCTTAATCTGGGTATTCATGATCCTTTTCTTTTTTGGTATCTACTTTCTCCTTTTCAGTTTCAGCTTCTTTTTGCACCCTTATTTCCAATTCTTTTCCACTTTGTAATTGTTCCGCTTTGATTTATTCTTTTCCTTGGTCTTTAGGATTTGGTTCCACAGTACTAGGAAAAGTTCCTAATATTTGNATGTACTCATGATCCTTTTCTTTTTAGGTATTCACTTTCTCTTTTTCAGTTTCTATTTCTTTTTGCACTCCTATCTCTAATTATTTTCCCCTTCGTAATTGAATCGCCTTAATTTGTTCTTTTCCTTGGTCTTTAAGATTTGGTTCCACAATACTCGGAAAAGTTCCTAATGTTCGATTACTAAGCGCAGTAACAATATGCCCTAATTGGTTTTCAGTATTCTTAATAGCAGTTCCTTGATGTTGTAATTGATTTCCTTGAATCTATAATTGATTTCCTTGATTTTGTAATTGTTGAGCCATATTTAATATCAGCTCTTCCAGAGATAACTTCTCCTTAATTTGAGTATTACTGTTAAATCCTAGAGGATAAAAAGATCTATAGTTAATATTTCCCTGGTTGAACGAATTTTCTAATGGGTTCACTGAGTTGTTTGCCTATTGTTGATTGGTAGAAGAATTGTTATTCCAATTAAAATGTGGATGATTCTTCCAACTTGGGTTATAATAGTTCGAATATGGGTTGTTGGGTCTATTAATAACATTTAAGGTNAGAAAATTATTTATCCTTTTTGTGTCGCTTCAATCTTTGAGGAAATGGTGGCGGAGGTTTCTCCACAATAATTTTTATTAGTGTAAGTGGATATTCTAAATTTGGGTATTCATGATCCTTTTCTTTTTCTGTGTCCACTTTCTCTTTTTTAGTTTCCATTTCTTTCTGCATTCTTATTTCCAATTCTTTTCCACTTCATAATTGTATCACTTTTATCTGTTCTTTTCCATGATCTTTAGGATTAGGTTCCACAGTACTAAGAAAAGTTCCTAATGTTTGGTTACTAAGCGTAGTAACGATATGCCCTAATTGATTTTCAATATTTTTTTATAGCAGTTCTTTAATTTTGTAACTGATTTCTTTGAATTTGTAATAGATTTCCTTGATTATGCAAATGTTGACCCATGTTTAATATCATCTCTTCTATAGACAAATTCTTTTTCTTAATTTGAGTGTTACTTTTAAATCCTAGAGGATAAGCAGGTCTATAATTAACATTTCCTTGGTTGGATGAATTTCCTAATGGGTTCACTGGGTTGTTCGCCCTTTTTTGATTTATAGAAGAATTGTTATTCCAATTAAAATTTGGATGATTCTTCCAACCTGGGTTCTATAGTTAACATTTCCTTGGTTGGATGAATTTTCTTGTTCGCCCAGTTGATTTGTAGAAGAATTGTTATAATCCTGGGTTATAATAGTTCGAATATGGGTTGTTGGGTCTATTAATAGCATTTAAGGTTTCAACTGGGTTACAATAGTTCGAATAAGGGTTGTTGGGTCTATTACTAGCATTTAAAGTCTCATATGAAGGTTGAACATCCACAGGTTATAATAGTTCGAATATGGGTTGTTGGGTCTATAATAGCATTTAAGGTTTCATATAAACCAATTGTTGATTTGTAGAAGAATTGTTATTCCAATTAAAATTTTGATGATTCTTCCAACCTGGGTTTATTTGTAGAAGAATTGTTATTCCAATTAAAATTTGGATGATTCTTCCAACCTGGGTTGTAATGGTTTGTAGAAGAATTGTTATTCCAATTAAAATTTGGATGATTCTTCCAACCTGGGTTATAATATTTTGAATAAGGGTTGTTGGGTCTATTATTAATAGCATTTAAAGTCTCGTACGAAGGTTGGACATTCACAAATTGCCCAGATGAATTCTCTTCCATCATAGTAGGTGATAATTCATTCCATAATAATCTAATTTCTTTGATATTGCAGCAATTTGTGAAGCTAACATAGATATTGTATCAGAATCGTGGATACTAGCTACTCTTTTAGGATTTACCCTTTCAGAGGGCCATTGAAAATTTTTGGTAGCATTTTCTTCTATTAATGAATAAGCCTCATCAAAAGGTTTTGACATTAAAGAACCACCAGCCGCTTCCATTAATGAAAAAGCCTCATCAAAAGGTTTTGACATTAGAGAACCACGAGCCACAACATCTATAATCGATCTAAGTGATCCCACTAATCCATTATAAAAAGTTTGAATTATCAACCAATCTGGTAACAAATGATGAGGGCACTTTCTAAGAAGATCTTTAAAACTCTCCCAAGCTTCGTATATCGACTCTCCATCAATCTGACAAAACGATGTTATGTCATTTCTAAGTTTAGCAGTTTTGGATAGGGGAAATATTTGGATAGAAATTTCTGTGAAAGGTCATTTTTAGTTTAGCAGTTTTGGATGGAGGGAAATATTTGGATAGAAATTTCTGTGACAGTTCTCCCCGAAGTTCTAATAGATCCTGGTGCTAAAATTTGGATAGAAATTTCTGGGAAAGTTCTCCTCAAGTACTAATAGGTCCAGGTGCTAACAAATTTAACCACATCTTAGCCTTATCCCTAAGTGAAAAAGGAAAAAGTCAAGGTGCTAACAAATTTAACCACATCTTAGCCTTATCCCTCAGTGATAGTGCTAACAAATTTAACCACATCTTAGCCTTATCCCTCAATGAAAAAGGAAAAAGTCTAAGTAGGAGCTAACGAGTTTAACCACATCTTAGCCTTATCCCTCAGTGAAAAAGGAAAAAGTCTAAGTCTTTGCTAACAAATTTAACCACATCTTAGCCTTATCCCTCAGTGAAAAAGGAAAAAGTCTAAGACTACTAACGAGTTTAACCACAACTTAGCTTTATCCCTCAGTGAAAAAGGAAAAAGTCTAAGTCTAAGGTGTTAACAAATTTAACCACATCTTAGCCTTATCCCTAAGTGAAAAAGGAAAAAGTCTAAGTCTAATGCTAACGAATTTAACCACATCTTAGCCTTATCCCTCAGTGAAAAAGGAAAAAGTCTAAGTCTAACAACATAAGCACATCTTAGCCTTATCCCTAAGTGAAAAAGGAAAAAGTCTAAGTCTAACAACATCATTTGACAAATTTAACTACATCTTAGCCTTATCCCTCAGTGAAAAAGGAAAAAGTCTAAGTCTAACAACATCATTTGAGTCTCTATCATATTTAAAGGTAGCACAGAGCTTTAAAAAACTAGCGAGGTGTAAATTAGGATCTTCATTTAGTGTACCTCTGAATTGATTATTTTGTACCATTTGGATAATAGCATGTTTAAGCTCAAATGAATTAGCAGCTACATCAGGATTTTAGATAGAATAAGTGAATTTCATCTGCTGTAGGACTTGCATAATCTCTTAGGGGACTAGGTTGGTGTTCATTCTCTATTCCTTGATAATAGCAAGTTTAAGCTCAAATGAATTAGCAGCTACATCAGGATTTTGGATAGATAAGTGAATTTCATCTACTGTAGGATTTGCATAATCTCATAGGGGTCTAGGTTGGTGTTCATTATCTATTCCTTGATTTTTTACGTTGTTTTCCATTGTATCAGTATTTCTAGGTTCTCTAATTAGTTTTCTAATTCTTCTAACAATGTGTTCTAATTCTGAATCGTAGGTTATAAGATTTTTCAGTTCCAAATTTACGCATAGAATCAAAATTAGTACACAGAAGAACAGTTAACTAAATATGAAAATAAGTTGCAATTCAAGTAAAAGTTTTCTAATAGTCTTAATTTGTATGTTACTCTAATTACGATTCTTGTTCACTCCCCGGCAATGGCACCAAAAAATTGATAGCGACTTTATATATGCTTAAAAATAGAAGAATTTAATATTGTTGCTAGAAGATTTAATTCCTCGGCAATGGCACCAAAAACTTGACAACGGTTATAGATTTGATAAAGATATATATAAAATATTCAATAATTGTAAAGTCACACTTATCAATGCAAGTATATGTATCACTCAAGTAATACAAGGCTCTAATGGAGTCCTAGATATCGATCCCACAGAGATTAATATTAGAGGCTACGAACTAAGATTTTAGAAAATCAATACTTAATCATAACAATATAACTTAAATTGCTTATCTGTCACTAATAGGCAATTAAAAAAAATATGTAATTTTAATAACTTATAAATAACTAATTCTACTAATAAAGTTTCTAATGTGAAGTTCAATATATAAGAAAGCATCCTTCTCCTTGTCAAGAAATTAAAGTGAATCAGTTTAAATTGGATTGTGCCAAATAGGAGCATACCTATTCTTTACCCTTTGGTCCATGCATAAAAAATATTGACTAATCCTATGCTTGGTTACTGAATCTGTGGCTAGGCTGGGAGGATACCGGCTCTCACTTCGGAGTTCCCACGTTCCCCTCGCTTGAGGGCTAACATCTACACTTCAACACCCAAATGATAGGATTGAATTGAGGGTTTTAGTATGTCACTCTAAAATCTCCAATTCTATGCCCTATAATTTTATTTCCTTATTTATTTGCACCCAACTTTCAAGGACTTGACCACCCTGAATCTTGGATGTAATCTTCACTTTAGTTATAAAACTCAACATATTTTAACAAATGAATTGGCCAGATTGAAAGTAAATTAAGATTGAAGTGAACAGATCATCACAACTTCTTTAACATTTTCATGGCTCAACCAATTCAAAACACCATTTCACAAAATCTCTAGACAAGGAGAAAGACATAGAAAACTACTCAGAACTCATGAATAAGATATGATAAAACTTAGAATTTATATATAAAAGCAAATTCATACAAACTTCAATAAGTAAATACAACTTATCTCTAATTCCTCCCCAAGCAAACTCCTTGAAGTTCCTCTAAAACTCTTTCTTTCTTTTTAGTACACAGAATTTTTCTTTGAAGCGGCAAGGAGGAAGAAATCTCTCACTTTCTCTCCACTCTTACAATCTCTCAAATAATTCCTCACAATCTAACCTTAAATTAAACTCTCTACACACTACTGGGGCTCTTGAACTTCTCTTAACCTCTCTTATTTTTTGCCAAAATTTTCTCTTAAAGTTGTACAGAGTTTTTCCAAGAGTTGCTTAAGCATCCCTTCAAAAATTGTCCACATTCAATGCACTTATTGAGATAACCGCCGATCTCGCCATCGGCGGCCTTGAGGGCATCGTCGGCGGGCCTTCTAAAATATTTGATCTAGAATCTCGGAAAAATTTTGCCATCAGTGCCGTTGGACTCGCCATCGGCACACTAGTTCAAATCTTCATATTTTGGTCCTTTTCTCTCCAAATTCGTTCCTTTTTGCATCTTTTTGCTCCAACGACCATAATTCATCATACCTGCAAAAAAACATCAAAAATACCCTTCTATAAAGTGCAATATCATCAAAATTAGTGTAAAATAGGTATAAAATTCTCAACTTATTTTCCTTTGGTCAAAATCCCCCAAACTTAACTATTACTTGTCCTCAAGTAATTTTAGTAATATATAAAAGTTATGATCTATTGTAGTAAAGTTTTAATTCAGAAATACTATAAGTTTGATTCATAAAAATTATGATCTATTGTAGTAAAGTTTTAATTCAAAAATACTATAAGTTTGATTTAAATTCTTTGGTCAAAATCCCCCAAACATAACTATTACTTGTCCTCAAGTAATTTTAGTACTACATATTTGGTCAAAATCCCCAAAACTTAACTATTACTTGTCCTCAAGTAATTTTAGTACTATATAAAACTTTGGTTAAAATCCCCCAAACTTAACTATTACTTGTCTCAAGTAATTTTAGTACTACATAAAAGTTGTGATCTATTATGGTAAAGTTTTAATTCAGAAATAATATAAGTTTGATTTAAGTAAATACCATAGTGACATTTTTAGAAAAATCAATGTAAAATAGGTATGAAAATCTCAACATATTTTTCTTTGGTCAAAACTTCCTAGAGGTAATGTCAAAGGCGCACTTTAAGGGATTCATTTTAAGGTCATATTGTCGTAATCGTTCGAACACGATCCTCAAATTGTAAAAATGGTCTAATTTTCATTTACTTTTGATGACTAAATCATCCACAAAACACTCCACTTGTTTGTGAATGAGGTCATAAAAAATCTTTGTCATTGCACGTCGGTATGTTGCTCCAGCATTCTTTAGGCCGAACGACATCATTTTGTAGCAAAAATTTCCAATTGTTATTCTGAAGGCTTTAAGTGTTGCATCTTTGGGAGCCATCTTGATTTGGTTGTATCCCGAGGATCCGTCCATGAAGGAGAAAATTCCATGTGTAGAAGCGACATCCACCATCATTTCATGTATTGGTAGTTAAAACTTGTCTTTTGGACATGCCTTGTTCAAATCTCTAAAGTCGACAAAAACATGTATTTGTCCATTTTTCTTTTTAACTGTAATAATGTTAGCCAACCACATGGGGTATTGCTCTTCTTTTACAGAGTTAGCATCTATTAATTTCTTTACCTGGCGATGACTTGTTGCTCTATTTCAAGGTGCATTCTTTTTAGAGCTTGTTTTATTGGGGTTATATTCTCGTTTACCCCGAGTTTTTGAATTGCAACCTCTGCTGACAGTCCTGACATTTCATCATAACTCCATGCAAAGTAAACTTTGAATTCTATTAATAATTTGATCAATTCCAATGATTCTTCATCGTTGAGTAGAGAACATATAAAAGTAGGCTGGGGTTTCTCTTCAGTCCTGAGGTTGATTTCTTTCAACTCATCAACAGTTGACTTGATTTCTTCTTCAAAATTCTGGCGGAGCATCTTCTATTAGCTAATCAGTAGAGTCATTCTCTATATCGAGGCAATCCTCTTCTAATTCACTAGCAACAACCATGCAAAATTTTGAATCATCGATTGACCCGACTGTACCGAATCTGAGACCCTCTTTTGAGTTGGGAGTTTGACTTTTAACTCTCCATAACTTTTCAAAAGTTGTAATTTATCTTTTAGGATTTATTTTTCCAATTGTCCCTATTGAATTAACTTTTGTACACAAGGAAAACAGTAACCAAAAGGCAATTAATTCATTAGGATCATCATCCAAATTTACATGATTTTCAAGATTAGTAGAAATAGAAGCATAGTAAAATTTTTGGTTATCATACACTTACATCGTCAATTCATTAGCCTTTAAAATAGCACTACGGACTTCCTTGACCTATAAACTCTCAAAATTTTGAGGGAGGATTTGAGCAAGGGTCATAACATTCACATAGTGGTTTATCTGATCATACATAGTCTTATATTCACTTTTCTCTGCATCTTCCAAAGATATCTTGTATTGAGGTTTCTTCTATTTTGTCATCATTATTTTGTCTTTGGAACTATCCTCATCACCAATGTTGATTGTTGACCTAGTTTGTTAAACGATTAAGTTGGTTCTTCCTCGTCCACGTCCCCGGCCTCGACCTCAAGTGCGTGAACTAAAAGAACCTCTACCAATTTGTTGCAAAAGAGTGGTGGAAGATTGCTGAAGTAGAGTTGAATGGATCTGCCAATTTACTTCTTCTGAATCTTTATTTTTGTTTGTCATAGTTTCACGAGAGAAAAAAATTTTCTTCAGAGACGCGTAGTAAGCAACATCTTCATGAATGCCAACTTAATGAATTGAAAATGGTTGTCGATCTCCCTTGATGCAATGTTCTTGTCCTTCTTTGTAGTACTTGATGCACTGGTGTAGAGAAGATGGAACCGTGTTGTGTTCATGAATCCACGGTTGACCCGGTAGAGCATTGAAAGAGGTCTCAGCGTCGATGATATGAAATTTAGCAGTTGTTCCTAGCTCTCCAACCTTCATAACAATGTAATGGATCCAAGGGCTCTCTCTCCCTTTTGGTGGAATCCTATTAACATCATTTTATTTATCGTAAGCTCCCGAGCTTCAATGTTAAAATAGGTAAATTTCCGTAGACTCATTAGGTTGAGGGATGCTCCGGGATCTACTAAAACTCTAGACAACACAAATCTGCTGATGTTAACGAAGATGTAGAGTGGACAATTGTGGTCGACGGTACCAAGCAGTAAATCTTTGTCTGTGAAGGTTACCCCAGGCTGTTCTTTCAACGAACAAACTTCATTCAAGGATGTGCTGGCCAACTGGGCTAAGAAAATATCTTGATCAAGAAAAGCTGTAACCAGAGACTCTCTCATCTCCTTTGATAGGATCAGAGCATCGTAGATGCTTAATCAGGACGACAACTTCCTAAGATGAGCTAGCATGTTGTAATCCACTTTGTATGATCCTCTAATTTTCTCTTGGTTATGTGGTTCTTCCATTGGTGGAGGTGGAGGTAACTTTCTCTAGTTATTATTTGTTTTCCTTTATCTGTCAAAGCTATCCTCGGGGGTAATACTCTATCGCTCCTAAAGTTTACTTTTATAATTTCTTCTTCTTAAGGTACCTTTGTTGAATCATCTAGTGTTTCTTCTTTGTCAAAAAGATCTAAGTTGATGGCAAGTGGTGCACCCTGGAACTCGAGGATTGGTTCCTCACTCCCGGTGCTGTCGTAGCTTGTATCGTTGATGTCTTCATCAGTCTTGTTAGCGAGTTTGTCAGACTCAAGTATTATTTGAGGATCACTGTGGGAATTGAAATATATAGAAATAGCTAAAACTTAGTCAAAATCACGATCATTATATTCATAAGACCCCAAAGGGGAAAAAAGATAATCATACAAAGTCAGGGGTTTGAGAATTTTCTTCCCTGAATCCGAGATAACAAATCTAGTAGAGGCATCCCTTATCCCACCCCTTGTGCGATCAGTCTTCGTAGTAGTGTTCTTCTTCTTCTTTGTCTTTGACAAAAATGACTCCTGTGGGGAAATCTTCATTTAGGGCTTGGTAGGTTGCAAATTCTGAACGGAGGCTCGTTTTGATGCATTCTGGATTTGATTCAATATTTTCTTGGACGATTTGCTCCAAATTTTATTCCATTCATCTTTTTTGATATATGTAGAAGATTGTTTTGATAAATCTTGTATTCGGTTTAGGACCCTCTTGAGCTCGTCCCAAGTCATACTCCATCCATCTTCTCCAATATATGGATCAATCGGAGAAATTATCTTGGCCAAAATCATATTTATGGAACCTTTTTCAAGTTCCCTTAAATACTCTTTTGGGATCATTATATTTTCTTCTTTGAGATTTTTCTCGAGCCAATCCTTAAAGATGAAACATTCTTCTATAGTCTGCCCCAACAATCTATGGTATGGGCAGAAATTTGGTTCATCTTTCTTGTCAAGTTCTTTGGGCTTCTTTGGATCTGGTAGTCTGAACTTAGGCTTCTTTATCAGACTTTTGAACATTTTGGATACGGCTTCATTTTTGAAAGAATACACCATTTTCTATTGTTCTATCAGAGATATTCTCTTATTCTCTGTTCGAGATGATCCTCCTTGAGGTGGTCACTGGCTAGACTGGATATTCTGTTTCTGAGCCTACTTTGATGAAGATTGACGAAGATTTTCTGCCTATATCTTCATTGGTTGTTTTCCTTTGTCACTACTATTCATAATTTCTTTTCAAACACTGGTTGCCTTGAACTCCTCGTGTGAATCCATATGTTTGATTTCTTCTTGAAGACTGCTGGCGTTACTGAGTAGCTTCTCAAAGGATTTAATGGTGTGTCCCTTGAGCATAAAAGCTACTAGCCCATTAATGCTTTTGAGTAAGATCTAAATCAAGCGATGTTCCTGTAGCTGAGGTTCACACTTCATGCTAAGGTTTCTCACCTCAAGAAGTAATCTACCAAAGTCTCATTGGGCTTTTATTTTTCCATCATGTGCTTTCCTATAGAGACATGACGTTGCGCTCCGATAAATCTTTTTAAAAATAATTGTTCAATCTCAGTAAAGGTTTTCACTGATCCATTAGGCAAATCAACATACCAATCAAAGGCAATCCCTGACAAGCTGCTGACAAACTGTTGGAAGAGTAGAGCTTCGCTATTCCTTGTGTTGCCACAACTGGCTTGGAAGTGTGCTATATGTTGTCTAGGATTTCTAGTCCCATCAAATATCTTGAAGTTCGGGGACACAAAACCCTTAAGGAAGGGTACAACATTGAGTTCTTGATAAAGGTATACCCTTTAAAATTAATATACCACCCTTAGATTGGGTTATGGCCTCCCGAACTTGCTTGACCATTTGCTTAAATTCTTTCTCTGGTATGGCGCCTGATGGAGAATCCTTCTTTGGCTATTAAACTTTGTTTGCTGAGGAAAATTCTCTTCTTTCATCCATGATATGTATGATTTCTGGTTGGTTGATCTCCGGAGAAGCTAGTTGCGGTGCTTGTTATTGCCCCTAAATGGTGGCCATGGAGGTCATGGCGGCAGCTATCTCTTCTATCCATTTCTCTAGTTGGTTGACTTGCTCATCCCTTAAAAGATAACCCTGTGCAGCTCATCTACGACATTCTTTTTGAAGAGAGGTTGAGTCTCACAAGCAAATGCAGCGGCCCTGATTTTGATAACATGGACATTCATGAAATCTTCTTTGAGTTAATCATTATAGTCAATATCTTCATCATCATCATTGATAAAGACTCCGTGCTATCGAGCCAACTTAGAAATCTCGACTCTGAGCCTTTCAACTTTTTCTTTGATCATTGATTCTTTGATTATTCTAAGATATGGAGGACCTTGTTGGACCTCCTCCTCTTGCTCTTCTACGTTGCTGGCAATTGCTACGACAATGTCATATACTTCAGACCCTAGCTTCATTCTAGAATCTTGCCCTACGAGCTTACTGGACCGTATTGGTACAGCGACCTTGGGTATCCACACCTTCTTCTTTGACAGTGATGTATCAGGTCGGGGTGTCCTACCAGAAACATTGGGATGTCGAGGAGAAGTATGCTCCCCATGGTGCAAACCAGCTACAGTACCGAGTATTTCTTTCATCTTTCCATTAAAATTTTAAAAATGCCTTTATGGTGCGTGCTCTGTAGAATTCTTGACTTAACTGGTCGACGGCCTGTGCTCCTGATAGTGGTAGAATTTGTGGTGACAATAGTGGTATCAACTCTACTTCCCAAGCAAAACTAGACGGGAGCACGAGCAGGCAAATCTTCAGTTAAACTTTGAGGTCGTTTGGCAGACCTGATGTCCTTTAAAATTTCTTTCTTCATACAAGGGGAAATTGCATGCCCCACTCGTTTAAGTAATTCATTGATTGAACAACCTTCTTTGGCGGCTAGCCTCTGAAAAACTGAACTGACTCGGGTGATAGGAGTAGACTTCTTTCCCTCCACACCCTGTCCATGAGGTAACGGTAATGCACTGGCAATTTTCTGAATACTCCCATATCTATCGGTATCCATTAAAGGATGGAATTTACTTCCCCGAAAAAGTGGATATACTTCCGGTAATTCTAACTCCTCTTGGTGATGCTTTTCCTCAACAGGTATCTCCTTAAGATCCTGGGCTTTAGTATCCCTCTGAACCCTCCTATTGCGGTTTCTTTTCTGAGTTCACGTTAGTGGTGTAGTTCTTGAACTCAATTCAATTTCGAATACTGGTGACAGGACAACCAATCCCTTAGTCGGATCTTCAATGATCATTACTTCTTTCCCCTTAGCAGCAACTGGTACAACAAGATTTGTTGATGCCCTAGTGACAATAGTAGTCTTGGCCTTCTTATAAGAAGGGAATTTCTGAAGACAGTTTAGGTTTAACTCAGTAGATGGCTCCAAATTTTTTGGAGCGGTGACTTTCATTATGACGAATGGGGCCTTCCCGAGGATAACCTCAAGGTCTTCAAATTCAGCTCCAAACTTAGTTGTAGGAGCAACATTGCGGGCTTCATGGCTCGTCGACAGGTTTCAAGAAAAAGTCAGCGTTGGTTAGGCAATTGCAGCCGCTTTAAAACAGAAAGCTTTAGGGTTAGCTATATGGCCAAAACCATGTTATCTTAGTGCAAGCACTGAAAATTAATTTAAAATTAGAAAGTTGTAATTAATTTTGAAGCTCGCGCAGTATAACACAATTTGATTTAATTTGCAAAATAACAAATCAGACTTGGAAGGGAGATGTGAAGTGTTTAGGACCTAGTGCGGGACTCATTTAGCAACACACAACGCCTAGGTGGAACTAGTCCACCAACACACCTATTGGGGGTCCGACCCCCACATGAAGATTTAAAGAGTCCTTAATGGCCTCCTGAACCCCTCCGTTCAAAGATTATTGAATAGACAGTCCTGAAGACAAAAGAGTTGGTTGTACTTTCCCAAGACAGAAATGGGTAAAGTATGTCAACGAAAGAAGAGTGATTTGGTCCAAGAGGGACATGGACACATTACCGATGTGTGAAGATAATATTTCCTTAATTAAATGGAGAGAAAAGCTTGTCCTCAGCAGAGTCGTCAGAAGCTGTCAGCACTAAAAAGTTGAGGAGTTGCCTGTACGAAGTTGTTGGTCACCGTAATTGAAATCCTGTGGCCCATTTTTGAAGGACATTTTAATGTTTAAAAAAATATGAAATCAAACTGACGTCATATTTTTTATAGGTTAAATGAAAGAGCGTTGTACCTCAAACCCTGTATCAATCTCGAAGGATAAACACAAGACTTGAGGATGAGGCTTGATCAAATAAACTGAGAAATATATAAAGTCAGTTTGGTCTACAAAACGATTTTATTTGCCGACAATTTCCCTTATTAAATATGAAGAATTAAATAGGGTTTATATTAAGCTGGGTTTAGCCGAGCTTCCTATAAGGGCAAGCCCTTATAGTTAATTACATCTTAGATAACTTAAGTCACCTAAGAAAACTCTCTATAAAAATCAGGAAATATTATCTTCAAGAAGTTCAAAGGATGGGACTTTTCAACAAGATCAGACAAAGAGGTGTGAAAAGGGAATAGTTCAAATTTGGAACATTTATTGTAGAATCCAAAAGAGGAAGAACTAGGGGATGTCATAGATCCGGGGGAGAACCTCGGTGACTTCCCACGCTATCCTAATGTTTGGCTTCAGTTTTGAGGAGAAATATTTATGTGTTTCATCCTGCCAATTTTTTTATTAGGGCTTACATTCGTGTAAAGCGATCACACAAATAGCCTGGAAGATGTGAGCATTTAGGTCTTGATGAACGACAACCTCGGAATCTTGAGACGAGTTAGGGATTATATTGTACAACAGAGTTGTACAAAGGCCTAAAGATAAGGTGAGGATTTATGTTGCATAAGAACAACCTCGAAGTCCTATAGCTTTGTTGTTTAATTCTAGGGAATGGAAATTAGTTTAGTTGGGGAAGACATGTTTTGCTGTTGAAGATGGTCATGCTGCCACCATGCTACTTCAAGCTCCTTGCCGTGATGAGTTTATGTTTTCTAGGGTGTCCATCTATGATGTCAAATCAGGTGGCCCTATGGTTGAAGTTCTTTAAAATTTATGGGGCATGTTGATTAGAGCGACACCGGTTAGGATCCTATGGTTCTCTCATTTCGGCACCACAATTTTTTATTAGATTCACTTAGTCCAAATGAATTTACTAAACCTAACTTAACGAGTTCCATAATTTCATTTAGACCATAGGAAGCCTCGTTAGCAACTGTAGGTTACCTCCTCCGAGGTACTCCCGATCATCCGATAGAGACATCTTAATTTAGTTGTAGTTGTTGTTTTGTGTGATGTTTATGATTAAATTTTGAGTTGTCTTATTTTGAATGTTGTGGAGGTGATTTTTGTCTTGATTAAGTTTAGTTTTGGTTTAGGTTTTGGTTTTGTGGTTATCCTGATAGTTTTAGTTTTCAAGCAGGGTGACATTGTTGTTTAGCATGCAAGCTTGTGTTTTGTTCATACATGTAGGTAAGTAAGCAAAGTATGGAAAGCTTAAGAAAAGACAGCATTGTAAACTATAAAAGCGTATCTGGCGAGTCTTCTCGGTTGACCACCTGAAACTCAAAATGCATGTTAGAGCATTTTATGTAAAGCAAAAAACGTAAGGTTTTAGTGACCAACCTAAACCTAGGTCATAACTTGGTGGGTCCCTATTAATTTGATTAAGGATGATTTTTGCTAAGCAAAACATATTAAGTTTAGTAGATCTCTAATGTATCCAACAAATCTAGAGAAAAAAGCAGGTCCATGTTTCCCTCTCACCAGCTGGTGAAAAGTCTCAAGCTCTTTTTTAAACTTGTTATGTCGCTTAATAACCCATCATGTAAATGCCTTTAAGGCTCAATGAGCATTGATGTTTCAATTATCCCTAAGAGTAGGGTAATTATCATTTGTCATTTAATTTGGAAGTTATGTGGGTGAACATCCTTAAATGGGCAAGTTAGTGCTATTGAAACTCTTAGTCAATTTTTTTAATTTGGTCTTGTAGTGTTTTAAAGATGTTCAATTTTTAATTATGTTCACTTTTCTATCCTCATTTAATCAGTTTTTATTTAGCCTAGGTCACTACTAAGCCCATTAGACTTTTGATAGATGTCTTAGTTATATTTTGAAGAGATTGAATTATAAGTCATAATGATTCATTTTCAAAAGTCATTTGAACATCAAATAGGGGTGTTATAAACTTCCAAATTTTAATAATTTTAGGAATTACAAATTTATCTCTTGATTATGGAAAGAGTGAGGTTGGTTTCTACCAATTAATCCCCTTGTGTTTCAATCATCCAAATAATTTAGTTAAAATCAGAGGTTACCCTTTTCCCTCCTTGAATTAAGCCTAAATGATAATTAAGGCTAAATTTCCAAAATTACACTTTTGCCCCTAAGGCTCTATTACTTCATAATTTGTCAAATTCAATCCAAATGACTTTGAAATATTTATCTCACCTCACCCATGGATCAATTAAGACATTATAAGAGAAATTGTGACTTTTCAAAATTTAATTTAATTTACATATTTATTTTAACGAAAAAATAGAATTTTTCAAAGAAAATTTCATAACTTGACCAAGGCAAAGCCGAATACCTTAAAATTTTTATTGGAGGTAGACTTAGACAAAAGAATCATTGGGACCAAATTTAACAATTTATTGTGTTATATTAGAATTTTAAGAATTATTTTATGTTCTTAAGTATTTATTAATTACAAAATATTTTGAATGTAGAAAATTGAGTTTTATATTTTTATTAGCTCTCCTTGAGATCATGGAAACCAGAGAAATAATTTTCACATTTTTTTGATTTTTATTTGAATTTTTAGAATTATTTTAGTGAAAATCCATTTTTAGCCTTTAAAAATTATTTTAAGCTTCAAAATTCAATATCTTTACTTTGAAAATTAGGAAAAATATTCCAATTATTCGTAAGTGCTTAGGAAACAATTTAAAATATTTTCATGAATTTTGTTGATTTTTATCATTTTTTAATTGTTTAAATATTAAAAATAGGCTCGAAAATGGAATTTTTTTTAATTACCATTTTATTTTTAGAAAATTTCTCTAATCTTAGAGAACTCCAAAAATTAATTTTTATAATTTTTTAGATATATTTTAATTAAAAAAATCATTTTAGTACCAAAAATGTCTTAACTTCAAAAATCAATTTGAGTTATTAAATGAGCTCCAAATATTTTGAAATTTTTGTGAGTTCTCTGAACTTTAAATCATGGTGGAGATTAAAAATTAAGTTATTTAGATGTTTGTGTTTCTCAAAATTAATTTTCTTTCTATTTTAGGGTTGGTGGAAATTAAGTGCATTCTTAATGACTTAACCAATGAAATATTTTCTAAACTGTCCTCTCATCATAGAAAGCCTTCAGAAATTTTCTTGGAATTTTCTAAGCAACATGCTTATTATTATGATTAATTTATGTAAATAATAGACATAAACTTGGAAAATATGGATCTCTGTTTAGAGATATCCTCTGACTTTAAAAAAAATAGAGGATGTTCCCTAGATAGAGGCAACAACATGACAAAATTTCAAGTCATCTTGAAATGTCTGTATGCATGGAGAATTAAAAGACTCAAAACCATATTTAGTTAATTAAAAATAAAATATGCATAAAAAAAACTTCAAATTATTTTCAAATTGTTCTCCTCTGTTCATTAAGCAAGAGGGTATTTTTATTTTATTTTTGTGATTTTTCTACACAAAGATATGGATTTTTGAAGTTAGGGATATTTATTTAAATCAGAAAATACCCTATTTATCTATTTAAATGCGCGACACCACGTCAACCTATGGAGGCTCCGAAGCTCCATGTTGCATGCTCCCATTTGATGTCGCCATCCATCTCAATGTTGACTCGGCCTGCGGTTCATGTATGAAGGCGATGTTCGGCTAGATCTCATACATTGATGAGATAAACGCGCGATCAAAGGACTCCCAGTCATCGTCCCCAATGCCTTAGCCCGAGAACCATCCATTTTAAAACCATAAGATCTCAATCATTTCTTAACCAAATTAAGTGTGGTTTATTTCTAAATGCTCGTCTAAGTGTGACGAACACATCCATACGATAATCAAGCCATTAAATTAAGTCTTATCAAATGGAGAATCAAAATAGGCTTAGGAAGAGGGGGAGTTTAATACCTTTGCTATGAGAAGGGAAGCTTCAATTAGAGGTGCTCGGCACGTTCGTGGAGGTCTAAGGAGGCTAGGGATTAAATCTCTTATTGTGGTGAAAGGCCTAGGTATGAGTTCGACCAAGCTCGATGGGGCTTCTCCTTCTTTCCCTGTGGTGAAGGTGTGGGTCAGTTTAATTTGATTTTGGTGGAGTGTAGAGATGTAGAGAGCTCTGTCCTGTCTTCGGCAAGGTTTTGAGATCAAAAATTGAACTTCGATAAAGGGATTCAGGGCAATGTGGTGGTTGGGTTGCACTATGGAGGTCTCAAAGAGGCTTTATGAGTGACTTCGAGGGCTCTCTCTGAGAAATTTTTAGCACTACTTCCATGGTCGTGGAATTGAGGTTTTTATAAAATGAGCTTTAGGGTGGCTATCATGGCTAATTGAGGGGTGAAAATGCTTGGTTAGGTGGAGGGAAAAGGGACCCTAAAGTTTAATTTGGATGAGGTGGCTTCTAGGTTTGATTCCATGGGGGTGGCTCTTAGTTTGGACATTTTCTGGCCACTAGGCTGGTCGGGTAGGCCAGGGGAGGTGGCTATGAGGTCAGGTGAGCCAGAGGAATATGTCACAGCAAATAAATGGCTTAGTGTTTAGTTTTGGAAAAAATATCCTTGACTTAAGCAAATATGGAATCAAATGCATTGATTTATGAATCCCTTGGTACATGGCTCATTTGGGTGGTTCCATGCAGTTTGGCTTGGTCAATAGGATCCAAAATTTGGCTGTGGTGGCCTTGCCTTGACCAACTTGACCTGTCTAGGTCAGTTTTGGTGCATGGGTCCGAGTGGCTGCAACTGGCCAAGACTTGGGTTTGGGTTAGGTTAACCATGTTAATTGGCCCAATTGATTGATGAATTTGATGTAGATGATTGTAATTAACATTTTTGGTGAAGGAATAAAAGAATTTGAGTTCAATTGGAGGGTCAATTTGAAGGATTTTGGAATTTTGGTGAATTTGGGCATGTTGGGCTAGATGTGGGTCTAGCTTGGGCTAGGCTTGGGCTAAGTCTAAATTGATTTTTGATAATAGTAAATAGAAATGTGATTAAGAGTTTTCAATATAACTTGGGTGCCATTTTTGGGGTTAAGGAAATCAATTTGGTGAAATTTGGAGGCATAGCCAATTTGGGGCTTTTGACTTATGTTGAAATTAAATTAAATTGAGGCTTCACCAAAGCCAATTGAAGGTCAAGTTTGATGTCTAGGAATGTTATGAAGATTTTATTATTCAAATTAAGGCAAATTGAGTAGGCTATGGGTTTAATTGGGTGAGATTATGTCATGTGGCCAAAATTGGGGCTTTGACTTAAATCAAACCTGGGCTCAAATCATGGGCCAATTGAGCTTGGATTTGGTTTAAATTGGTCACATGGAAGGTGAATTTAAGTTTAGGATTGAAATTGGTAGAAATTGGGACCAATTCGATGGACATTTGAGGTGGATTTAGAGAGATTGGGCCTTTTAAGGGCAATTTGGGGTTTTGGACAAAGAGGGTCAAATTGGCCAAATTGGGCCATGTGGTAGTTGGGAAAAATAAAATTAGGAATATTTGAAAGGTTTTGGGAATTTTTGGGATTTTTGGGAATTTTTAAAATTTTGGGCTAGGGAGGGGTAGTTTGGTAATTTGGAAATTTCTGGTGATTTTAGGTAATTTGGATATTTTCAAAAGGTTTGAAATGAATTTTGAACAAATTTGGGTATTTTGGGTAAATTTGGGAATTTTGGCCAAACTTAGGGTTTCAAGGGTATTTAGGTAATTTGGGGGAGTTTAGGGGCAAAAGGCTAAGTTGGGTATCTTTAGTAGAATTGGGGAGCTAACCACCATAAATAAACCATGGACCAATGGAAACCCCATTTGGTCCTCCATGTACTAGTCTTAGCTAACTAGCCTAGAGCCAGTAGGTTTAGAGGACAATCTACATGAGTCTCCCAAAGGATCAAGAGATCAAAGTCAAGGATTTTTGAGTTTAGGGTATTGAGTGATTATGAATGAGGTGATTGTAATGAGTGTCTTAGCTCTAGACCAACACTCAGGGTCAACCCTAAGGTCAAACAATCCTATGGGAACTCTCCTTGAGCTCTCTCATAATGACCCCACCTACTAAGTGCCAGAGGTTAGGACCAATATATAGAGCTTCAAGTTGAGTAAAGAGGAGTTTAAAATTTCTAATGGTGAGGGTTCCTTTTTCTAGTTTTCTAGGACTAGTCAACAGGAAAGTCCTATGGCTAGACCCTAGGCTACTAAAGAGGAAGAACTAGACCTCAACCAAAAGTGAGATCAACAGGGTTTTGTCATTCTTAGGAAGAAATCCCTTAATTTAAGGGACCCTTGGTCCATGACTCAAGTAGGTTGGTCTAGGTGGATCTAGTTGGTCCCTAGAACTCCAATGCTGGTTGTGGTAACCATGGTTTGGTTAATTTCAATGAGCTTGGTCAAGTTTGGTGTTTGGGTTCAAATTTGGGCTTTTGGTTTGGACTTGGGTCTAGGTTGCGTTTGGATCATATTTGGGTCAATTGATTGAACAAATTGATGTGGATGATTATCATGAGCAGTTTGGAAGAGGAGTTGGGTGATTTTGAATTGATTTGGGAGTTCAATTTAGTGGAATTTGGTTCATGGTCAATTTTGGGGCATTTTACTAGACTTGGGTTTGGATTGGGATAGGATTTGGAATTGGTCAATTGATGGTTCAAATTGGTTCAAGTGATTGTGATGAAGAGTTTTGTATAATAATTGGGATGAAATTATGGAGTTATGAAGTTCAATTTGGCGATATTTGGATTTTAGGGGAAAATTGGGGATTTCGACTTAGGTGGGATTTGGGTGAGGTTTGAGTTTAGGTTAAAGTTAATTGAGGGCTCAAATTGATCAAGGAGAGTGCCATGAGGAGTTTGGAACTCAGATTTGGGGAAAATGGTTTGGTTATGTGGTTCAATTTTGGGAATTTGAGCATATGGTCAAAATTTGGAATTTTAAGTGGGCTTGGATTTTTGGTTTAAAATTGGGTTTAAATAGGCTTCAATTTTATTTCAATCGGGATTAGGCATAATGAATTTTGGTTTGAAATTGAAATTAGGGAAGATTGAAGTCGAATTGGTGGAAATTGGGGGTGATTTGGGGTAATTGGGCCTTACAAGGAAAAATTGAGATTTTGGTAAACAATTGTCAAATTAGGCTTCAAGAGTGGTCAAGATTGGTTTTGAAAATGTTTGAAATCATTATTTGAGGTTTTGGGAAAATTTGGGCCACCAAGGACATTTTGGTAATTTTGGCAATTATAGGGGTATTTTGAGAATTTGAAAATTTTGGAATGTTTTGGGCAATTTGAGTTGTTTAAAAGAGTTTGAGATGATTTTTGGACAAAAGTGAGTAGTTTGGGCAATTTGGAAAAATATAGGGTTTCAGGAAAATTTGGTAGTTTTGAGAAAGTTTGGGAGCAAAAGGTTAAATTTGGTATTTGGGTAGGATAAGATCTTTTGAGGATGCTAATCATAAAATTACCCTTTTTAGGCCAAGAGACCAAGGGAACTCCCATTATGGATCCTCCATGTGCTGGTCTTAGCCAAACCCTAGCATAGGGCTAAGGTTTTAAGGGACCATCCACATGAGTTTCCAAAAGGGTAAGGGATTAAGCTAAGCATGCTTGGGTTAAGGGTTGAGGTTGTGAATTTAGATNACTAGACTTGGGTTTGGATTGGGATAGGATTTGGAATTGGTCAATTGATGGTTCAAATTGGTTCAAGTGATTGTGATGAAGAGTTTTGTATAATAATTGGGATGAAATTATGGAGTTATGAAGTTCAATTTGGCGATATTTGGATTTTAGGGAAAAATTAGTGATTTTTACTTAGGTGGGATTTGGGTGAGGTTTGAGTTTAGGTTAAAGCCAATTGAGGGCTCAAATTGATCAAGGAGAATTCCATGAGGAGTTTTGAACTCAAAATTGGAGAAAATGGTTTGGTTATGTGGTTCAATTTTGGGAATTTTAAGTGGGCTTGGAATTTTGGTTTAAAATTGGGTTTAAATAGGCTTCAACTTTATTTCAATTGGGATTAGGCATAATGAATTTTAGTTTGAAATTGAAATTAGGGAAGATTGAAGTCAAATTGGTGGAAATTGGGGGTGATTTGGGGTAATTGGGTCTTATAAGGAAAAATTGGGATTTTGGTAAACAATGGTCAAATTGGGCTTCAAGAGTGGTCAAGATTGGTTTTGAAAATGTTTGAAATTATTATTTGAGGTTTTGGGAAAATTTGGGCCACCAAGGACATTTTGGTAATTTTGGCAATTATAGGGGTATTTTGAGAATTTGAAAATTTTGGAATGTTTTGGGCAATTTGAGTTGTTTAAAAGAGTTTGAGATGATTTTTGGACAAAAGTGAGTAGTTTGGGTAATTTGGGAAAATATAGGGTTTCAGGGAAATTTGGTAGTTTTGAGAAAGTTTGGAAGCAAAAGGCTAAATTTGGTATTTGGGTAGGATAAGATCTTTTGAGGATGCTAATCATAAAATTACCCTTTTTGGGCCAAGAGACCAAGGGAACTCCCATTATGGATCCTCCATGTGCTGGTCTTAGCCTAACCCTAGCATAGGGCTAAGGTTTTAAGGGACCATCCGCATGAGTTTCCAAAAGGGTAAGGGATTAAGCTAAGCATGCTTGGGTTAAGGGTTGAGGTTGTGAATTTAGATGAGGGATTTCAAGTGTGCATGTACAAGACTGACCAAGACCACACCACCCAGGGCTAACCCTAAAGCCAAACAATCCAATGAGAACTCCTATTGAGCTCCCCATATTGGCTCCACCTATTAAGTGCAAGAGGTTAGAAACAACATGTGGAACTTCAAGATGAGCAAATAAGAGTTTTAGAATTTATAATGGTGAGGATTCCTTTCCTAGCCTTCTAGGAATAGTCAACAGGAAAATTCTATGGCTAGATCCTAGGCTTTTAAAGAAGAAACTAGACCTCAATCAAAAATGAGATCAACAACTACACTAATTTCTATACTCTAAAGTTAAATATAATGTAACTAAGATAAGTTTAATAATAAAGGATTCAAATTTCAAAAAATATCTTTCCCCTTTAAAATGAGGTTATAGTTAGTGAAGTGTCATCAAATTGTATTGTGCCAAATAGCAGTAATTATATTATTTATCCTATTTATGAGTGATAAAGAACATTGGCTAATCCAGAGTTTAGTCCCTAAATACAAGGTTCGGCTCAGAAGATACCAAGCTCCACCTTAGAGTTCCCACATTCCCCTCACTTGAGGGCTAACATCTCGCTTTAGTTTCCAAACACTTTGACTAAATTAGGGATTTTAGTTTGTCACCCTAAAGTCTTCAATTCTACGCCCAACAAAGTATATTTTTTTATTTATTTGCACCCAACCCCTTAGACTGCATTCTCATCCATGAAATAAAATGTGATTCTTACAAAGTTGTAGAAAGCATAGCCCTCTCGAATCGTATGTTTTCACAATAAATTTTAACAAAACAATTGGCCAGATCGATAAATAAATGATGTTCAAAGTTTAAATCATCACAATTAAGAATTTAAAACATTTCCAAAGAATTTAGATTCTTCACATGACTACATCTCATTGTAGAGAGAAGGATAATTCAAACTACTTATAATTCAAGAGGAAGATACAACAAAACATGGATTTTATATATATATATATATATATATATATATATAATAAAACAATTATCTCAATCTCCTCCCTAAGCAAATCCTTTGAAGTCCTTTGAATCACTTTCTCTTCTTACAATCTCACTCAATTCTCTCTTACAAATGTAATGAAAAAGAAATCTCTCACTTTCCCTCTCCTTTTACAACTCTTAAGGAAAATCTTCCCTAAGACTTTCTCACCATTACACCTTTTCAATTCTCTTTCATTTTTAGCCTAAAATATCTATTTTATAATGTAGGGCTGAATTTTCAAGAGTTTCTTTTGGCATCCTTTCAAAAATTCATCCAAATTCAATACATTTAGGAGAATAACCGTTATTGGCGCCTGGGCGCCAGAATCTGGCTCTTAGGCGCTGCCTTCTCTGGATTCTCGCACTTAGGCACAAAATCAGGTGCTTAGGCTTCAATGCAATCCTGGACTCTGATGCTTAGAAGTCAAATCATACACTTAGACACCAATTCTATTCTTACAACGATCTGCCTATTGCCTCTAAATTCCTTCCTATTGGCTTCTTTTATGCTCAAAATGCCTATACTTAGCATACCTGTAACAAAAAGATGAAAATATTTTTCTTTAAAGTGTAATATCATTAAATATGTGCATCAAATGTATTTTTAAAAGTTGAATTTTCTTACACATGTCAAAATCCCCCAAACTTAACTGTTACTTACCCTCAATTATCTCTTTCACAATGTAAAATTATGACTTAAGGTAGTGAGCTTCACTTAAAGACTTTTATAGTTTTTGTTTTATAAAAACAATAGTAAAACCTTAAAAAAATTTTTAACAACTTATTTGAAAACTAAAGATGTAAGAATATATAGTAATCAAGTCTAAGAGTTTTGATTTTCTATTCATTTCAAGAATAATTGTAAATCATCTTATTAAGGATGCTTAAGAGAATTATATGAAAAAGAATTTCATGAGAACTTCATTAGTAAAAATGCTAATACTTTAATATAAGTTTATAAACGTAATTAAGCCCCTTTCTTAAGATAATTTAAGTGAAGCCAGTTTTTTATTAGGCATCTCGTCAATCTTCTCCTCACATATGTTTTCTTTTGATTTTGCTTTTTCTTTTTTTTTTTAGAATCATTTTCAATCCTTTTTTTATTTTCTTTTTCATGTGAGGATTACTATATCTGGATATCCTTCAATGATTTTGAGCTTTACTGTCCTCTTCTTAAGGTTCAGAACTTCTCACATTTCTTACTTATAATGGCATATTAGCTTTGAAAAACATTTTTCATAAAGTTTCAATTCTTTCTTTTTGTATAACTCTAAGACTCTCTTAATATTTCAAAAATATAATTTCCCTTACTTTAAAAAGTAAAAACATGACCTTATACTCTTATACTAAATAACTTAACTTTTAGAACTAACCTTTATTATTAAATACTTTTACTTAAGTCGATGATCCTAAAACTGCTTATATGCAACAGTATAACAACAATTCTGATTATATTTTTCACTTATATTTCGTTATTTTGCAACAAAACCAAAAACTTGATCTTGAAGAAAAATAAGANTTATAAGTTTATAATTGTAATTAAGCCCCTTTCTTAAGATAATTCAAGTGAAGCTGGTTTTTTATTAGGCATCTGGTCAATCTTCTCCTCACATATGTTTTCTTTTGATTTTGCTTTTTCTTTTTTTTTAAGAATCATTTTCAATCCTTTCTTTTATTTTCTTTTTCATATGAGGATTACTATATATTGATAGCCTTCAATGATTTTGAGCTTTACTGTCCTCTTCTTAAGGTTAAGAACTTCTCACATTTCTTACTTATAACGGCATATTAGCTTTGAAAAAGATTTTTCATAAAGTTTCAATTCTTTCTTTTTGTATAACTCTAAGACTCTCTTAATATTTCAAAAATATAATTTCCCTTACTTTAAAAAGTAAAAACATGACCTTATACTCTTATACTAAATAACTTAACTTTTAGAACTAACCTTTATTATTAAATACTGTTACTTAAGTCGATGATCCTAAAATTGCTTATATGCAACAATATAACAACAATTCTGATTATGTTTTTCACTTATATTTCCTTATTTTGCAATAAAACCAAAAACTTGATCTTGAAGAAAAATAAGAATTTTATTTTTAATTTATATATATTGGGATACTACACAAGTATATGTATCGTTATAAAGTCATATAGGACTTTTTGATTAAAACCTAAAAATCAAACCCATAGGGAAGATATGCAATATGCACTTTTTGGAAAACTTTCTATTTTTAAAAAGATAATTATTTAAGTTAAAGACATTTTTCGCAGTAAAGAAATTTTAATTATTTTTGGTAATTTTAATATTTTGCTAAATATAGAACAAACTTAAAAAGATCAGAAGAAAAGTACTAAATATGAAAATATCTTTCTCCGATCATGAATCAGTAATAGGTATAGGAATTCTGTTTTGGAAGTATGCATATTATGTTGTGCCAAATAGGAGCAACAATATTCTTTACCCTTACTAAATATGTTATAAAAAGCATTGGCTAATTTAAAGTTTGAATAGTTTTGAAGACCGACTAGGCAGGGAAGATACTAGCTCTTACTTTAGATTTCCCTCAATTCCCTCCACCTGGGGGCTAACATCTCGTATCAGAACCTAAAACAATAAAACAAGTTGGGGGCTTTAACTTGTCACTTTAAAGTCCTCTAACTCTACACTCTTCAAAGAATATGTCCTTATTTATTTGCATTCAATCATATGAACTACATTCTCATTCATACAACCTCATGTGATTCTTTTTATTTCCAAATTTATTTGCACTAAATCATATGAATTACATTCTCATTCATACAACCTCATGTGATTCTTTCCAATTGTTGACTAAGACAATACCAGCCCGGTTCTTACATGTTCTCACAACAAATTTTAACATTTCGATTAGCCAAACACAATACCAGGCCGGTTCTTACATGTTCTCACAACAAATTTTAACATCTCGATTGGCCAAATCAGAATACCAGCCCGATTCTTACATGTTCTCACAACAAATTTTAACATCTGGATTGGCCAAATAAAGAAGTAAACCCAGTTCTTACATGTTCTCACAACAAATTTTAACATCTGGATTGGCCAAATTAAGAAGTAAATGATCTGATTCTTACATGTTCTCACAACAAATTTTAACATATGGATTGGCCAAATCAAGAAGTAAATGAAATGTGGATTTAAATCATCACAACTTCTTCCAAAATTAAAGATCAATACTCTCCACAACTTTCATCAAACACTTAATTACTTATTATTTTAAGAAGAAAGATAAGGAAAACTACTCAGAATCCATTGAGAAAACAAGACCACACTTTAGTTGAAAAGTAGAAATCATTGTCAAACAAACAACAAGTCTCAATTAAAACCAAAAGTAGTTTAAAATAAAAGAAAAACTTATCTCAAGTCCTTCACCAAACTCTTGAAGTTCCTTTGAATCTCTTCTCTTTTACAACACTCTCAATATAAAACTAAAATAAAAAGGATAAATATGTGGTGCCTGAAAATCTCTCCAACTAACTCCCCAATTTTAGAACTTTCAAAACTTTCCCATTACTTTTAGGACCCCTTTCAAAGTCTCAGTCTTCCTTCTTTTATAATTCTCCAAAAGGTGTCTTGATATCTCTTCAAAATGTGCCTTGATTCGATGTATTTCCCCAAGAGATGCATCCTTTCACAATAATTTTCGTCCATGGTGGTTGCCTCAAAAACCTCTTCAAAATTTGTAAAAATTGAATTTACTCATCCAATAACTGCCACTGGTGCTTAAGCGCGGGGCCTCTAGCGATTAGGCGTGGCCTTCTCCGTTTAACCAGCGCTTAAGCGTCGGATCTGGTACTTAGGCGCCAAAACACTTTTGCACATCTTTCACCTATTTGCTCCAAATTTGATCTTTTTCACTCCTTTAAGCATTTTTCACCTTTTTACATGTACCTGAAAGAANATCTTCCTTCTTTTACAATTCTCCAAAAGGTGCCTTGATATCTCTTCAAAATGTGTCTTGATTCGATGTATTTCCCCAAGAGATGCATCCTTTCACAATAATTTTCGTCCATGGTGGTTGTAACCACCTATTAAGCCAATAGGTGCCTAAAAAACCTCTTCAAAATTTGTAAAAATTGAATTTACTCATCCAATAACTGCCACTGGTGCTTAAGCGCGGGGCCTCTAGCGATTAGGCGTGGCCTTCTCCGTTTAACCAGCGCTTAAGCGTCGGATCTGGTACTTAGGCGCCAAAACACTTTTGCACATCTTTCACCTATTTGCTCCAAATTTGATCTTTTTCACTCCTTTAAGCATTTTTCACCTTTTTACATGTACCTGAAAGAAAAACAAAAAAATATCTTCCATTAAAGCGCAATATCTCAAAAATAGGTATAAAAATGTGTCTAAAAGCTTTATATATTTTAGGCGTATCAGTTAACAATCATATTTTCATGATAAAAAATATATTTATCTTAAAGCCCTTTAATACCAAAAGTCATGTCAAAATAATTTTTAAAATACAATTTATTNTTTTGTAAAAACTGAATTTACTCATCCAATAACTGCCACTGGTGCTTAAGTGCGGGGCCTTTGGCACTTAAACGTGGCCTTCTCTGTTTAACCGGCGCTTAAGCGTCGGATCTGGCACTTAGGCGCCAAAACACTTTTGCACATTTTTCACCTATTTGCTCCAAATTTGATCATTTTTCACTCCTTTAAGCATTTTTCACCTCTTTACCTGTACCACAAAAGAAAAACAAAAAAATATCTTCCATTAAAGCGCAATATCTCTAAAATATGTATAAAAATGTGTCTAAAAACATTATATATTTTAGGCGTATCACTTAACAATCATATGTTCATGATAAAAATATATTTATCTTAAAGCCCTTTAATACCAAAAGTCATGTCAAAATAATTTTTAAAATACAATTTATTGAGGACTAATAAAGTTCAGTCTCTTTTAAGAATATTTTTCCTTCCCCCAAACTTAAATTTTTAATAGGTAAAACATATAGTGCAGAAATTTAGGAAGAAAGAAAACAAGAAATGCAATTAATAAGTCTANAAATTTATTGAGGACTAATAAAGTTTAGTCTCTTTTAAGAATATTTTTCCTTCCCCCAAACTTAAATTTTTTAATAGGTAAAACATATAGTGCAGAAATTTAGGAAGAAAGAAAACAAGAAATGCAATTAATAAGTCTACTTTTTTGTACTGTGTTTTGAACATGATTTTATGCAGGTACTAAAAAAGTATGTATAGCAGTATATAAAGTTCCTAAAACATATTATAACCAAATAATCTGCTAAGTAAAAGAAGAATTATAAACATAAACATTAAATATGAAAACAGTAGAAGCAAATATCCTAATATTANAATAAGTCTACTTTTTTGTACTGTGTTTTGAACATGATTTTATGCAGGTACTAAAAAAGTATGTATAGCAGTATATAAAGTTCCTAAAACATATTATAACCAAAAGATTTGCTAAGTAAAAGAAGAATTATAAACATAAACATTAAATATGAAAACAGTAGAAGCAAATATCCTAATATTACAGATAACAAGTTTCAGTACAATAGCTAAACATAAGATGAAAACACATACAAGCAAACATCACAGGCACAAAACAAAACTAAACTCCATCCATAAAAATATCAGTCAAACAACTCCTCATCATCACTTTCATTATCATTTTCTTTTTCTTCAAGATTTATATCCTCTTCAATATCTCCATTCTAATAAGGCGTAAAGATAGGGCATGTAGGAAATTCCACTGTGTGACTGCCCCTCATGAATTTCACCATCGCCTCTTGATAAGCAATATCAAATTCCACTTGCTTTTGGGTATAGTCATCATTATGGTGCAGGTGACCATCTATGCTTTTTACTTGATTCAGTAATGTCACAATATCTCTTTGTTATATAAATAGTTGTTGCTCCATTACTGAATCCAATGAAGTAGTACCAAATGTAGAAGGTCTAGTGGTAGATGTAGAGGGTATGGAAGCTAAGGTAGAAGGAATATCAGTGCTTCCACCTCTAGTTCTTAACACAACATGTAATTCATAAGTGTACACATTTGTCCTGCTGATGGGTTTAAGAGGTTGAAAAAGTTCATCTTATCTCTCATATCTAACATCAGATTGTTCACATAGAGTCAAGATCAAAGAAGGATACCCCAAACCTCCAGTTGTTTTCCTTCTTGATGAAATCAGGATATTGGTAAATAAGAGAGCCGATAATTATACGTTTTCCTTGTTGAATACAATTTCAATGTGGCACTTTTTTTAGTAACTTCACTAATATGATTAGAAGGAAGAAGTCTTGCTGCAATAAAATAGTTCCATGCTTTGGAGTGTTCATTCAACATAGAGGTAGAGAGCAATAATCTCATCTAACATTGATTCAGAAATCTCTAACGAAGCATATTTGGAATCAACAAAATCTTGTAACTGGTAAAGAGCATTAATTTTTTTAACAGTAAATTCTATGCTTTTTCCACGAGTGAATACCTGATTATTAAAGGCTTCATGAAAGTTTGCATAAAATTCCTGTACAATAGAAATAACGACAACTGGAGTAAAATAACTAAAACTCTCCCAATGTCGTATTACAATCAAATTTTCTATCGCACTCCCAGGCTTAAAGAAAGCTCGCTCATAGATCAACTATTTAGTGCTAAACTTGGTATTATATCAATATTAGGATTAAATATTGACAAATCTCGTTGAATCAAATCAACCTTTCCTTTTTCCCTCTTTACTTTAGAAGCCATGAAAATTTTTTTAAAAAATCCACAATGAATTCAATTAAATTCACAATAAAGTTTTATGAACTCCTAAAATCAAAATCAATGCTAAGAAACTTCACACCATAGATTATTCACTATATTTATCCAAAATTTTCACTTTTTTGGTATTTCCCCAATGTAGAAAAAATCCATGGTAAAAATAAAAAATTTCTAGGGCAAAGTGAAGCTCTTACTAGGAGAGGAAGAAATCCAACATTTTTAAGCCGCAAAATCACTTGAAAAATGAATGTAGGAAAGCCCTAGGGTGCTACTCAATGTGTGTTGTGAAGAAGATGACTAAACAGGCGAAACAATGGTGGAAATTGGGCCCATTTTCATGATTTTTGACCAGTTTTCACGTTTCAGGCAATTCGGCGCCTAGGCACCAGATTCGGTGCTTAGGCGCCACACTAATTTTTTTTATTTTCTAATTTTAATAAAAGTGTTGAACACTAAGGCAATCCAAACTTTAGTTAGCCTAATTTTGCATTAATTATCACAATTAAGTAAACTTTCAACTTTTAATTTCTCACAAACAACACAAAATTCACTTATATATATATATATATATTCAAATAATAATAGACATACAATTTGAAATCTTGACATGTATCTTAGCGTCATAAATAACACCAACAACTTGGTATTGAAATCTAAAAATCAAATACCAAAACATAAGCAATCAAGACATCAATTAATAAACTTCGTCACACACACACAACAGAAAAGCTCTTTTAGATCCAAACTCAGTTTTTTAAAGCCACTACACACCTTCATTCTCATCACTTTCTTCCTCTCTAAGATCTTCCATGGATTGGTGGAGCACATAAAAGTTATATAAAGGACGGTTAGGAAATGCATCTACTGATTCATCCTCAATCCGAACATTTTTCTAATACATCCGTGTCGTTGCCTCTTCAAAAAGTGCAGTATGATCAAATTGTTGTTTGATTTGCCAATCCATATGGTCACATTCATAAAAAATGTTGCTAATTGTGATAATAATATTAATCATCTCTTTCTCCATCTTCTTAATCTTCTTTAACATAATACCTAAATTATCCTAAAGTTGGTGTTGTAAATATGATGTTGAATTCCAAGATGATTGATCCATATAAACATTTCGATCATCCACTTCTTTGTTATCCACACCTTCAAAGTTTAAAGCTGGGTCCAAAAGTTTCTAAGGAAAAAGTAAAATTTCTCAAATTTTATAAGGAACTTGTGCTTGGCTGCAAAGCAAGAAGATAGTAGAAGGATATTCTAATCTACAAGAAGATACATTTAGTATCAAGCCAAGAATAGATTAAACCATTAAAGACCCCACATCAATTGGTCTTCCAGTTTGAATCTAATAATTGAGGATAACACTCTCTTTCGTCACTTTACTGTGTTTTGTAGTAGGAAGTAAATTTCTTATATGAATAAATGCCAAGGATTCAAGGAAAAATTTAATAATGAGGAAGGAAAACTTACATCAAAATAATCTTTTGTTTCTCAAGTTCCATCTTCATCCATAAAAAATATGAAGACTTCATTTATGTTGTCTCTTGTAGGAGAGAAGTTGGCATAATGAAAAATTGGAACATTCTTTATCAAGAACAATTCATTGATTCTTGGAGAAGTAAAAGGTACCCACCTACCTAGAACATAGACAACTCCCTGGTTAATCTTATGAAGATTAACATAAAATTATTTCATGACAGGAGTGACTACGACAGCAGTTGTGTAGCATAGTACGTCCCATCACCTTTTGACGATTAGCTCTTCCACACAAATACTAGGAGTATTGAAACCAAAATTTATAAAACCTTTTTCCTTGATTAATTTCTTCTTCACAAGATTTCTATCATATAATCTCTACATATCAAAACTGATGATTTTTTTTTGGTTGAAGACCCCGTATTTAGATTCCCCTTGGCGTTAGAAGCTATAAGAGAAAGAATAGAGGATCCTCTCCCTCTCTGCAGACTTAAATTAACTCTAAATGATGAGCCCTAAGAGTTATATAGAGAAAAATTCGTCCAGAAACCGTCAATAGAAGCTTCCAAACAGGTATTCTAACTGTAGGGCTTAGCCACAAGATTATGGCGCTTAAGCATTGTGCGCTCTATAAATTGGCCCTTGGTGCCAGTTTTGGAGCTTAGGCGCCAGTGCACAATTCTGAACCGCCTCGCCTAAGGTCCAAATAAAACTCATTCTTACATTAAAATTTAGTAATTAAAGTTTTTTATCTATTTTATTAACATTTCATACTTTAAAGCACAAATAATTTATTGAAAGAGCCAATTTAACACAAAAAACTAAATAAAATTAACTACAAAGTTAACTATGTGTTGCCTCCCACCAAGCGCTTGATTTAACCTCATCAGCCAGACATTTCCAATCTATTAGTTCTCTTCGGGCTGATTAGGTTATTGTGCTAGGGATTACAGCAAATATTAAGGATGGATTTGTAGGGGAAAGAACAAAAATGTCTTCTTAACCTAGTCATCTGCTCAAACACAAAAGCATAAGCTCAATTCTTTACCATCATAACTAAAAAGATTGCTAAGAACAAAATTGCAAATATTTTAGTGATTTAACCTACATGAAGGTTGATGGCTCATTCTTTGGGCTTGATCTAAGCTCCAACCTCTTGCAAATGAAGAAAGCTTTGCCTCTTCTCCAAAAAAGGAAGAAGCTCTCCTCTTCCAAAGGATAGATGCAAAACTCCTTATTGACCTCATTTTTAATGAGGTCAATTTCTTCTCTTTAAGAACCTAGGATCTAGCCTTAGGACTTTCCTATGGACTATTTTTTAGGACTAGTGAAGGAATCCATGCCCCTTATAGAAATTCAAAACAATTCTTGACTCCTCTTGTGAGTTACTATGCTCACTAAGGTCATGTCCAAGGTGTTTGGTGTTGGTGGTCAACTCTTGGGGGATTGGGTGATTGATTTGGCATGTGAAATATGAATTTGGAGGATTAGGTTTTTGATTAAGTCACTTTGGTGGAATGTGAAATAAAGTCTTCCTTTTATCAAATTTGGTGTATATGACCCATGTGATGCTTATGGGTGGCCCCATGAGTGATTTCATGACATGCATGAGACCATGGGAAATTTTCATGAAAAAGGAGTATGGGGATTTTGAAAATTGGGTGAGAGAATGTCATGAAGCCAAAAAATGAATGGGTTTCATCATGTATGCATGGTGTGTGGCCATGTTGTATGATTAAGAATGAAGAAAAGGAATTTGTCATGTGGGCTTAAGTGGTAATTGAAATTAGGCAGAATTTATGATATTATGAACTTTGTCGTGAAGGAATTAATTTTGCGCTTTTACGATAGGTTAAGAAAAAAATTGATTTTAGGTTTGGCCAATGAGCTTGAAGGGATTGAAATTATCATGAAGGGATGTTTTGGTTAGTAAAAGTCATTTGAGTTAATTAAAGAAATTATGAAGTAAATAACCTTATGGGTAAATTGGTAATTATGGACTTTTGTACAATAATTAAATATTTAGGTCAAGACAAAGAGTTAATGTGTAAATAATTGAAACACAATGGTTTAAAGGGTAAAAACCAATTAATCACATTTGCTACAAAAAGGATAAAAGTGCAATTTTCCAAATTGTTGAGAATTGTAGGCCAATCAACTTTGGAAGATCTTAAGGTCAGAGGCTTGAGTTAGGAAGACAATAACTCATTAATTTAAAGTCACAAACCAATGGGTTAGTGATAACTTAATCTGTTAATGAGAATTGAACAAACTTCACTTTAATTCGCAAAAAGTTGTCTTTGGCACTTCTGGCACAAGTTCTTGCGCTTCAGGCACCAACTTGCTTAAGACCACGCTGTTATGGGCTTTGGCACTTCTCTCTCAAATAGAACTTTAGGTGCCACTTCTGGTGCCATTTCTCTGTTAAATGGCGCTTCAGGCGCTAATTCATCATTTTTGCTATTTTTTCTCCAAATGCCTAAAATTGATATACCTGCAACAAAAAAATGCAAATACCCTTCTTTAAAGTGCAATATCACCAAAAATAAGCATAAAATGTATACTTAGATCAACATATTATTTTGGTGTATCATCATCTAATCTAGATGAAACTCTTAAAACTGTTCTAAGGACAGAAAGATGTTTTGGTTAGTAAAATTAATTAATACTGAAAATTCTAAATTTTGAATTAAATTAATTATTAAAAATTAAATAAAAATAAAAAATAAATATTCTTCTCTAGTGTATAAAACTTTTGAGTAGGGTAACGACAGAGTTTCAAAGTCATTTGAGTTAAATTGAAGAAATTATGAAGTAAAGAACCCTAGGGGGTGATGCGCCCCTAGTGTGTGTTATTTTTATGCTTGTTTTGTGTCAATTTAAATCCCCAGTCACAGTGCCAAAACCCGTCCCAAAATTATGCAATAATTTTCTTTCAAAAATATGGTCAAAAACTTGACCCAATTTATATTAAGTAGTTAATGTGCAAAATCAAAATATTTATTAAATATATAAAATAGTTCAAACAATAGGGGTTCTAGCAAGTGCACATATTACTTCAAGTAATATATGAATTTCTTTAAAAACCCCAGTATCAATCCCACAGAGAAGCGCAATAAGAAATCTCTTAAGTTAATTCTAGTATACTTTAAAGCTAATAAATGCTCTCATGAAAGAATCAGCAAAAAAGTTGTATGGTTCGAGAGACTTTAAAGCCAAATTGCTACAACAACCTGGCGTGCCTCAAAATGAGGTCTTATCATCATGTGTTGGCCAAGTGAAGGAAATAGTTCCACTAATTAGAACATCAAAGGATCAGGGAGGTATGTATCTTGATCGAAATTGCCTAAGAGGTATGTATCCTGACAAAGCATCAAATTGAGTAGAAAGTATGTATCATATTTCATATATCATATGGCACAGAAGGTATGTATTATAACTGAGCATATCAAACAATGCAGGAGGTATGTATCATGTCAAAATATCAAATGAGCAACCGTGCGGTATAACAACGCAAGGTATCACGCTCAAAGTGAATATCAAACACATGTAAAAATCCAATAAGTAGGAGGAACTCCTCTTAAAGGGTATCGATCTCGTTCGATCGAGGTAACCCTATCAAGCATCAAAGCAACTTCAGGCATCAGAGAGCTCCGATAAAACATGGATCGTTGACAAAACCAATACGATATGTTTCTGGACATGGCGGACATAACCAACCAAACCGATCGAGAATATTAAAAGGTGGAGGAGGTATGTACCCTGTATATGCATATCAAATGGTACAGAAGGTATGTCTCCTGACTACATATCAAACAAGAAACCATCTAGCTAAATAGCCTGAGGTATCATGTTCAAAATATATTTGAACATCATAGTGTCTCAACAAAACATGGATCAGTGGTAAAAACGATATGACATGTCACTCAACTTGGTGGACAAAACCAACTAAGACAGTCAAAACTAGCGAAATAGGATAAGATGTAGGTATCCTGGATATGCACAAGATGAGCAACCGTATGATTAAATAGCTTGAGGTATCATGCTCAAAGTATTGTCGGGCATCAAAGTAGTCCGACTGAACATAGATTGGTGATAAAACTGATACAACATGTCATTGCAATTGGCAGACAAAACCAACCAAATGGTCAATAAGAAGATATGGCTATATGACCAGGATGGTTAATCGTAAGAGTGCTTCCACAAGCACTAGCAAGATGACTCTCGCTGGAGATTCTCCCATTTAGCAAGCTAATCTTTGCTGGAGAGGCATTGAGTTTCTCAATGCAAACATGGGTTAACTAGCTAACTGACACAACATGTTGTTTGACGGGGTGGATAAAACCAACCAAACCAGTCAAAACCATCAAATTGGGTTAGATATCAGAAAGGTCTAACACCAAGAGTGCTTTTATGTTAGCACCGATGAAGAAACTTTTGTTGGGGTTCCATGGATTAACCGTCAGGCAAATACAACATGTTACTCAACATGGTAGAAAAAACCAATCAGATCAGTTGAGAGTATCAACGGGATTACATGAACTAGCACGGTCTAACCCCCAAGGGTGCTCCAAGTGAGCTAGTATGGAAATTCTCGCTAGGGATTCTCCCATCACTTAGCAAAGTAGTTTTACTGGCAGATATCAACTATCCCAATGTGGACATGGACCAGCTGAGCAACTGATACAACATGTCATTTTATGGGGTGGACCAAACCAACCAAACTAATCAAAAATATATCATCTTGGTGGACTCACAAGTCTAAATGTAGGGTGATTTAAGTAAGCACTAGAGAATTAATTCTCTCTAAAAGGTCCCTCAGAACTAGCAAAGTAGTTATCACTACGAAGAGCTCAACAAATATTTCCTCCATGAACTGGCTAAGCCAATTCTTGTCGAGGAAAATATTCGGGCAAAGGTCAGGCATCAAAAGTAGCTCTGACTAAGAACATGGATAGGATAGACAATAAACTAAGAATAAACTCGATACGACATGTCACCTTAACAAGTCAAGAATATCAAAGAGGGTGGATGGAAAAAACATACCAACCCTATAAATGATACTGCTACAGAAGAATTGGTAGGATGAATTCCGCTGAGGAATTGCCACAGTATCCAATAATGGTTGGTCAAAACATAATTTTCCAACCACAAAGATATGTTGCTCTTAGCCTGACCTAGAAATCATCCCTCAAAGGGGAAAACACCACACTCATTTGAAGTGAGTGGGAAACTCTAATCCAAACCCACATGGGGTGCTTAACCAAATAGATGTGTCGAGAAAAGAAGCATGGTTTTCCCACACAAAAAGGTAACAATTGGAGTTGACCTCGGTCAGTCGAGACACCTGAAAAGGGTTGGACAAAATATAGTGTACCAACCAAAGGGTTTTTAGCCATAAGGTGAAACCAAAACATATCCCATAAGAGGGAATACACTACACTCATCTGAAGTGAGCGGAACGAGCATATCTATAGAAAAGTGCTATGTTCGGACCCTATATAGAATGGGTAACAGAATAAGAATGCTAGGAAAGGGCATGGATTTCTCACATAAAGCAAATATCAATCAAATATGACTTCCGTCAATCGAGATATTGCAAAAGGTTAGCTAGGCATCATTTGTTAACCATGGAATGCTTAATTATAAAGCAAAGCTCCAATCCTCTAAAAAGAGGGTATCTTCCACTCTCATTTATAATGAGTGGGGAAAAACGTATCTACAACATTCATTTATGATAGGTGGGATACACTCGTTCGGACCCGCTCGAAGCGAGGAACCAAAAAGAGAGGATAAGAGAAGTACTTAGCTTCTCTTACACTGATTACTGGTTGCGCTAGGTACAAGCATCCCGTAAGATTTCACTTTGCTTGTTTAGCAATTCAAAAATTAGTTTACGTGCAATGAAGCACAGAAAAGGTGGGCATATGGTATGTCGTACAACGTGCCCTCAAGGAGGGCTAGTCAAATTCCAAAGAAAGGACTACCAGGACCTGAGGGTAGACGGATGAAGCGTAAGAGGTTGTGGGAAGAATCCCAAACTACAGGCATGTCAGCTTTGAAGGAAGCCCGCTATGACCTGAGGGTCGATGCATGAAGCGCAAGAGGTTGTGGGCAGAATCCCACACTTCAGGCATGTCGGCTCCAAAGGAAGCTCGTCACGACCCGAGGGTCAACGTATGAAGCGTAAAAGGTGGTGGGTAAAATCCCATGCACAAAAATGGAAAGTCAATTTCCAAAGGAAGGACTGCCGGATCCGAGGTTCGACACATGAAGCGTAAAAGGTAGTGAGTGAAGAGCCCATGATAAGGTGAGCTTTTTTTCTGAAGGAAGGGCCGCCAAACCCAGATGGTCAATGCGCAAAGAAATGAAAGTGGTGGGTAGAATCCCACACTAAAAGACAAGTCAATTTTTGAATGAAGGACTTCCGGACCCAGAGTGTCGATGTACAAGGCGTAAAGGTGGTGGGTGAAATCCCACATTCAAAGGCAAAGTTGGCTCCTAAAGGAAATCTTCCATGACCTGAGGGTTGATGCACAAGGCCAAAAAAGTAGTGGGTGAAGTCCCACACTGAAAGGCAAGTCAGCTCCCAAAGGAAACCTGGCACAAACAGAGGATCGACGCACGAAGCGTAACAGGTGATGGGTGAAGTCCCACACCGAAGGCATGTCAGCTCTCGAAGGAAGCCCGCCACGACCCAAGGGTTGACACATGAAGCATAACACAAATGGGCTAATACCAATGAAGGAGGATAGCCACTTCCGAAGGAAGGGCCATCATGACCCAAAGGTCGACGCATAAAGCGTAACAGAGGTTGGTAGAACACCATGCCAAAGGCAAGCCAACTTCCAAAGGAAGGACTGTCGGACCAAGAGGGTCAATGCATAATCCGTAAAAGAAGGTGGGTGTACGCTATGTTATACAACATGCCCACAGAGCTACTGAGAGTATTCCATGCCATTAATATTTTTTTTAATTGACATATATATTTTTTATCTCCGGCATAAGTCGTCATCAGGAATGATTTGGCGTGACATACCAAATCAAACTGGTATGAGGAGCTCTCATGTAGGCATCTCAGATTCATAACCAACTATACCATGCAAAACATGATGTTTACAAAATTCAGGTCCAGATGGGATTTTCCTTAAATACTCTTCTCTAGCCCATGTTCTTTAATTCTTTTCACCCTTAACCTAAATGAATCTCTTCATTTGTATCAGGGTGTTAAAAAAATGTTTTCATTTTGGAGATGTCTTTAGACCAATTACTGAATTATCAGTCATCCTAATGTCACTTAACAATTCTCTGATCCTTAATATTCTAAGGATCTTTTCAAGAGAATTTTGAAATCAAAAAGTTCTTTATATCAATTTTTTTTTATTTTCCACTCACCTCAAGCTTCTTCTCAGGAGTGTTGGCCAATTTTTTATTTTCTTAGGCCTTTTTGCACCAATTTTTTTATATTTTTCATGAGAATTACTATATTTGGTGGAGCTTATTTTGTAATAAAGTAATTTCTTTTGACTCCAATTTCTCCCGAATAAAGATTCTTAGAATTGCATGATCCATTACTTATTAAGCTTCCATAGGTCTACCTGAATGGAAATGTAAGAGATCTAAATAGTCTCTAAAACTATTTACATCTTAATGACACCCATCTAGTCATTCTGAGGTGCTCTCAAAACTTAGGTGGAATTTCATTAAAGTAAGGGATTTGGTCATTATGACTTAGTTTGAATCCCCTAAACCATGAGAATTTACAAATCCTAAGAAGTTGCATACATGGTCTGGTCCATGTTTATTGTCATGATCTATCCTAGATTCAACCTCAAGTATCATCAAAGGCAAACCTAAGATAAGATCGATTGAAGGGTGTGATTTCTTTCGGAACCATATCAACGACCCCCATAAATAGGAGTCTGAGCATCAAGAGATGCACAGATATCTCAGTTAGATAAGTAGGGTCTAACCACTAACATCGGATATTGAGATATCCTGACAAGTCATGGACCAATTATAGAGACAGAAGTGTCTAATCATTTCAACATTACTATCGACAAGGTGATAAAAATCAATCAAGTCAAACAAAATATCCATGAGGTTGGCTATAGGAGATGAATCAATCTCACAATGATGCTTTCTCACCAAGAATAGACTAAAAATTCAGCAAGGTTCTTAAAAAGGTGAGGCACCATATCCTAGTCAAGTTCAAGACAGACTGACTAGATAATATGCTAGACAAATAGAGTTGTCTTAGCAACAAAATGCTCACATCAAGAGCTTAGCCAAACGGAAAACTGGCTCATATCAAATGAGGCACTCTTAAACAGTCTAGGAGATATTTATCCCGACTAAAACACGGATCGATCGAGACTAACAAAGTGGTCTAGTTGATACAACATGTCATCAACAAAGAGATTTTGGGTGTGTCCCCCAATCAGAGTATAAACCATCCATCACAACCTTGCTTAATAGGTGAAAAGAGGTAAGATAAAACACTCTTCAAAGCAAAGGTATGTAAAGCCCTTGTTGTCAAATGTAGAAAGTTATTCTACATGCATCGTTGGGATATCAGGAGACATGGTGACAACAATTTCTCTAACCCACTAGGTATTCATTGAAGTATAAAAAATTCATCATAGCCTTGCTTAATAAGTGAAAAAAGGTAAGATAAAGCACTCTTCAAAGCAAAGGCAAGTAAACCCCTCACCTTCACATGTAGAAAGTCATTCTACATGTAGCGTCCAGAAATCAAGAGATGTAATGGCAAGAATTTACCTAAACCACAAGGAATTCGATGAAGTAAGGCGATCAACTTATGTCCTCAAGTAAGGTGAGAATTGACGGTGGTGTGCCCCGGATCTCCCTTTATCAACATAGGACCAATTCATCCACATAAAAAGGAAGCCACAATATTTTCCTAATGACTCATGGAAAGAGCGGGCACACCAAATGAGAGCAAAGCGACTCCAACAGGATCATCCATGATACCTGGTACAACATCTGGTGTAGTGGCACTGAGTACCACACTATGGGACCCATGCAACGCCTAGAGGGTCTCATAGCCTACATAATAGAAAGTAAATATCCTGGCCTCATAACGGACAGATAGGTGAACCTCAGTCTCCTACTACAAGGGCCTATAAGATGAGAAGAATAAAGAAGTTTGCTCGGACATATGGATCCGAGTAAGGAACTTCTTTCAAGGAAGAGGATGAGGTCCTCGTAGAGGAAAACTACTTCAATAATCTCCTTGGCAAGCAGATCTGTAGTGGAGCCATCAATATGGGCTGTAGAATTAAAGAAATCTATGTTCTAAGGAGGAGGAACCATCACAACTATCATGATCATGGTATAATCCACACAACCAGACAATACATTAGAGTGATTCTCAGCCAAGGGAGACCAAAATATCTCATCAACTAGAACCAAGAAAGGTAAAGAGACTTGTGGCTAGGTCAGTATCGTAATTACAACAATATGTTCTTATTCCTCTTGATGCCCTTACCAATATAGGGACGGGCGAGACCTCAAAGAACCCCAGAACGATGGAGGCTGGGGTGGTAGTCAAACCGATGAAAATATTTCCTCTTAAAAAGGAAGCTGCTCCTACAATCTTCTTGGTCAAAGAACTTTTGGCAGCAGTAACAACACAGATTACAAGGTGATAATGACCCACATCCAGAGAAGGAAGGAACCTTCCATCAATCCTAGCTGGAGCATAGTCCACATTGTCAGACAGAGGGGAAAAAATGATTCTCAGTTGACGGGATTTGAGCATCATCCTGAGCCTGAACCAAAGAGAGTCATGGTGGGGACATAGTCCACACTGCTAAAGAGAGATAAAGGTGATTTTCAGCCGATGGGATATAAGTATGATCCTGGGCCGGAACTAAAGAGAGTCATAGTAGGGACATACCACACCGCTAGAGGATGAAAAGGGTGATTCTCAGCCGATGGGATATAAGCATGATCCTGGGTCTGAACCAAAGAGAGTCATGGTAGGGACATACTACACCGCCAGAGGACAGTACTATAAAAAGGTAACTCTAGCTCTCTTAGATAGTGCAACATCCACAGGATGGAAATCCTCAAAACACGGAAGGACCAAAGAAGAGGCTAGAAAATGAGAAAGAGCATGTAGCGCATTTGCCATCTGGTACTAGCCTCTTCCTCAAGAGAAAAGGTAGCACCGATATGAGCTATTACAATGAAAGGAGTGTCAAATGCACAACTCCTCCTTTTTAAAGAAGGGCATGCAGCAGATGTCCAACAAGGACGTGGTCTGCATGACTAGGGACAAGAGAAAAACAACTCACAAATCAGGGGCCAATAACACCTCCTAAAATGGAATCGGGATAGGTATATAAACTTGAAGGAGAACATTCTGCTAAATTCGCAGCAATCTATTCCTAGTCTTCCTAGACTTCCTGCCTAATCAGGGGATGGGTGGATACTCAGGGGAAGCCAGAACAAAGAGAGAGAACCGGGATTGAGGTCACACTGGTGACAGCAGTTAAAAACATACTTCTAATAGAAGGCTCGCCTACCTATGGAAGGGACATTAGTAAGAACACAAAGGTACGAGTCTGGAAAACATCGTCAGATGCTGCAGTGCATCGCTATTGAGCATCAACCACTTTTTGCAAAAGAAGCAGGCGCGGCACAAGCGACTGCAACAAAAAAACTTTGATATGCATGAATCATCTTTTAAGAGGGAGGGCACAGAGAAAATGCCTCAAAGGGCATAGGAACAACTCAATATGCACATCTCCCCATTTAAGGGGGAGGGCACAGAGCAAAATACCTAAGAGGACGTGTCTCCCCTTGTAAGGGGGAGGGCATAGAGATAAATGCCTAAGAGGGTGTAGGATCACGTAAGGCAATCCCACAGGGGCATTTGAAAGGACTGAAGGTTGTAACGCCTTCAGGGGCACAGAAAATGCTCAGATAAAAGGGAAAGGGTTCCCCTAAAAGTAGCAATGTCCATCTTCCTCCTCTTCTGCTTTGTGGAGAAAAAAAGGAACAACGATCGAAAAGAGGGAAAGGTTAAGAAAACTAATCATAAAGTACAACGACATTGATGCATGAAATAATGCAACGATCAAATTATTGAGGGTGAGAAAGGGACAGAATGCATCGAGTTGCTACCCCTAAAAATTGACACATGGACTGAAAATAAAGGTCTCACAAAAAGAGCTCAACTGTGACTCAAAGGAAGAAAATCAAATCATGATAATATGAGCGATACTCCTAGTTCGGAGAGGGGCTATAACCTCAAAAGCAAAACTCCAATTATGAAGAGAGAGACTCATCCACAACAGAGTCACCATTCTTGTGAATATGCTAGGATCCTCAAGTTACCCAAGCAAAAATCCAAGTATGGAGATAGAAATTGATCCCCAGCGAAGTTGACATTCTGTTTCCGTTCATTTTATCAATTTTATTTTAGAAGGAGTCGTCAGCTTCTCGATCGTCATATACTTTTCCTATTTGAATAAATCTCCCTCCCAAATCAAATCAATGATTCAAAGAGGAGAGGAACTGAATAAGAAGGGACATATGACAAAGAGACAAACAAGAGACAAATTAAAACATGGAGAGTCTACGTGTGATAAACCTCACAAAGATAGGTCAAGAATGTCAGCCCAAACAGGATCAGGTGAAGGTACATTAAACCAATAACCACGAAAGAAGTATCTGCATAGATTACCCATAAATAGAGAGTCACGTGTATGTAACTATTATGGGGTCAAGAGAAATTCCAAAGGAACTTGTTCTTACTAGTTAATTACATCTTGGGGGATAACCAAGAATATTCCAGATAAAAGGAGTTTTGCTTTATACTATCATAGACCTGGGGTATAGGCAATTAAAGAAAGGTTATTCTATATGAGAACAGTCCCAATGCTTCAAAGCTCACGCTAAGTCATCGGGCAGAGAATGAGTCTCTCACATTCCAAATGGGTAGTGGCTCATTGGCACACGAGGCTCACAAGATAAGCACGTTCGAGAAATAAGGGTAGAGGACAAATCGTCGTATCCCAAATGAATCGGGCCATCAAGATGATATCAACAAAGTAAAGGAGTGACAGAGCTCAAAGGGGCCAACAAAAAGAAGGTAGAGTGATACTAAAAGGTAGAGGTAACTGGGTCGGGGTACCAGGGACCCATCATCCACAGCTACTAGACCCTAAGTCTACCTGGTTGTGAAGGTAGTCGACCCAACACATCCTAAGATCCCCGGTCAGCAATCCTTGAATTGTGTCATCCATGAGAACCTTGGTAGACCTAAGGTCAAAGGAAGGAAACTCTATCCTATTTCTATAAGCTAGAGCTCCAAGAGGTGGGACTTATACCTGCCAAAGTGGCAAGGATGCCTCAGAAAAGAAGAGAAAGTAGAGGTTTAGCTTCAAAGCTGGAAACACTACAAACAAAAGGACTCACACCACGATGGGTTGGGTAGCCTTCTAACACCCTAGGTGCACTAGACAACCACCTATATAAAGGTATGTTGGGCTAGCCAATTTGGAGAAGCACGGGGACTCCTCCTTGGGACATACAAATATGAATGCAGATATCTAAAGGGGTCTTTAAGTATTGTGGAGGCTTTATTAATATATGCAGGAAAGTAAAAGTAGTAGTTTTTAAATCATAAATATTTTAATCCTAAATTTTAATTATCTTGAATATTTTATTTAGGATTTTAACTCTTAATGAGCCTATGTTTCAACGTGAAATCTCAGATAAAGTGTAGAAAGAAATAAGGAAAACACATGTAAGTGCATCCATGCAATATGATGCAAAAAAAAATAAAACAAGCCAAATCAAAATAATAAACAGGTCAGTGTCGCTGGGTCGACAACATATCCCAGAAAAGAAAAAGGCGGCCAGACTCTGCCTGTACATGCCCGGTCCTAATTCTATACATCAATATAAATTGTAGAATTAAGATATGAGGCACGAGAATCTATTCATGGTCCACTCCACAATGGCAGTGACTAAAAAAGATGAGTATGTCGAGGAGGCAGTGACCCGAGGATGGGCATATCATAGCGGTAGTGGCCCAAACAAATGGGTGTGCCAAGGAGGAAGTGACCCAAAGATGGGCATACCATGACGGCAGTGAACCGATAGATGGGTATGTCGAGGAGGCGGTAATCCAGAGATGGGCATACTGTGACGGCAGCGGCCCGAACAAATGGGTATGCCGAGGAGGCAGTGACCTGAAGGTGGGAGTGGTGATCTTCACTGAGAAGAATCACACTTATGAAAATGTAAAATGCAAACACATATGGAGTACTACATGCAAACAAGAAGACATGCAATATGATCATGCACAACTTTCAATAACATGTAATATGATGCAATTGATGGGTCGACCGGGCCGTGGTGGCCGGTCGAGCCAAAGTGGCAGGTCGACTGGGCTAGGGCAGTCGGTCGAACAAAAGTGATCGGTCGACTGGGCCGGTGAGGCCGATCGAACCAAAGTGATCAAATGATCGTGCATATGGCATGCAATATGATCAATATGCCAAAATTCATCAAATGGTTCATGCACATGTAATGAAACCCAACCGCTTGATGGAAAGTTGAACTCATCCTAAGACCTCACATAGGTACCTAGGGCTGACGCAGTTGGATCTGCGGCATTGCCACCTCCAGCTTTGGTGTGGCAAAGTGGAGGGTTTCCCCCTCCAAGTTCTTGTAGGGGAAACTCTCCACTATTTCTATGAAAGACTAGCAACAAAGTTTTTTCTGCTTTACGAACATTGGTGATTTTATAAGATGGACTAGATATAAAGTTTTTCCCATCCTCTAAGATCAAACTCAACTAATCCCTCCAAGAGAGATTAAGAGAGCCAAAACTGTAGAAAATTGAGATTCCAACCCGACAGATTAAAGATCCAAGGCTCACAAGATGGGAGATACTCAGGTCTACGGGAGTGTTTGGCCACACATGAGAAGTCCTAACCTAAAGGCTAGCCCTAGAAAATCGACAATAAATCACATAGGTATGTTGATGCACCGGCTCACGCCAGCATATGAACCCCATGTGGGCAATGGAACCCACATGCCTAGATATCGTTAAAACCTAGAGCCAACTAGGAGTTAGAAAATCTCACCACCGTGATGGGTACAGACACGTTCTCTTTATGTTGAAGAAGAGCCCACATTTCCAGTGAACCGAGGCGGTGCTCTGGTCTGCGCGACGTCATACCTTGTAAAAATGCACAGAGTAACGAAAAGAGCAAAGGAGTGAGGTATGCAAAAGTAATAAAAATACATGATTTAACATATAAAAAAATGCAACAAAAATGTACCTTAAATAGAAGCGGTCAGACGCCATATTTTGCATGGCAATGCTATCGCCGACCCGCAACTGCTCATCGCCCCAACGAGGGAAAGGGAGGTGCGCTGCCCTAAGTTTTGCACACAAAGGAGGAAACGGCAGGAACCTCACTGTCGGGCTTTATCGGCGGAGGAAGCCTTTTCAGCGGGAGAGGAGCCAAAGAGAAGGCTCAGTCATGAAGGAGGAAGCTCAGACCAAGAATGGAAGCTGATGTGGGAGGAATTAAAGTTGTCAGTGGCTGGATAAGAAGCTTAGCAAATGGCCAGCAGAGTCAGGCTTTGCCAACAAGGAAGGAGAGCTCGGTGCATGGCCAATTGAGAAGAAGAAATTGGCAGCAAGTCTGGCCAGCGGCTAGAAATCTTGGCGAAGGTGGTTGGCGGTGTCATTCTTCACTGGCGACAAGGAAGTCATGGTGAGGAGTGCTAGAGAGGGAGCTCGGATAGGCTTTTGGGCCCCTACTTATGAAGAACGACAAAGGAGGGAGGGGCTTGAGTTCAACCAGCAGCTAGAAGTAGAGCTTGGCAAGTTCGACCGATTGCAGTGAGTTTCGCCGGCGACAAAGGGGAACCCAACAAGGAGTGTTGGAGAGGAGAAGGAGCTATTGACTTGCTTCCTTTTGCAAGAGAGAAGAGGGTGGGGGTTCACGGCTTAAGAGAGATAGGGAGCAGAATATGGCATGTGATAGATAGAATAGAGATAGGGCAGATCAAGCGTGATCCCTATTTTTATTTCCTTGTGATAGGCGTGGAATATTTTGGCTTTTTTTATTAGTATTATTATCATTTTCTTATACTATGTTATTATAATAGTAATTATAATAATTATAATATTGCTCCTGTATTTTTCATCGAACACAGCATTATATCAAAGTGAATGTTCTCCTTAAGTGAAATTGACATTTCAGATACGCTGGTGTGGTCCATTTTTTTCTTTAAGGTTGTTTCGGACCACTTTATTTATGATCAAGCCAAAAATGATAATTTGTGCATTTTCAGCTCGCCCGCAAAGCTGTGGTGAGATGGACTTCTTCCTTGGATGAAATTGACACCCCAGACACACTCATGTGGCCCATTTCGTTATTTAAGGTCATATGTACAACATCACTGTGGATCGGGCCATTTTGAACTAATTTCTCATGCGACGCGATGCATAATATTCGTTGACCTGATCAGAGTTGTCTGATGAACAAGATGTAGACCAGCCTTCGCCTAAACGAGAGCTAAAGCCTAGCAAAAAAAACCCTGGCTATGTGCCCCTCAACATGCGTTGGAAGATCTGAAATTGATGTCCCGCGCTATGAGAATCAACACCTGCATCAAGCAAGGTTATATAGTGCTTGAGCGGACATCATATACTTGTAACAAAAAAAAAAATTGATGCCAACAGAGAGTTTTAGGACTCTTTCACCACTCACTCTATATGAATTTTTCATTCCTTTAGAAACTATAGAGGAAATGAGGAGTGATTCTAGGTATGTTCAGTCTCTTTCTGGTAAACTCTATTCAATTGATTCAAGTATTAACTTAAATAGCATAAAAAACTAAAATAATCCCTATGAAAAAAATTCTCAAATGAATTCATTGGAGATTCTCACCAAAGTGATGATGTATTTTTTAATAGAGATTCCCCATTCTCAATTTATAGGATACACCTGTCAAAATTTGGATAGAAATTTTTGACTCTGAAAGATCTCAAGGAGATGTCCCATAATTTATGGAGCAATTAGTAGATGCCACAAAAATCCTATAAAAGATGTTTTTGAAATAACCTTTAAATTGGAAAAGTACTTCCACCTTACAAAATATCTCTAGAGAAAATTATACAAAATATTAGTCCTAACCAACAAACAACACCCCCACAAGATGGTCATATCTAAGATACACTGGTGGAGGCTCCATCTAAAGTTGATTTTAATATGTTGTATCACTTAAGAAAGTTGCCAAGAAAGCTAAGTATATATGATCCTCTCATATTGTCTAAAAGGATGAGAGAATTACTGATTAAGGCTTTAATATATCATGAAATCCTTATGACACAGCTGTCACCTATTCTTTTAGATGGAGAAGTAAACTACTTCATTGAAGTTTCTAAATTAACTTTCATTGGTGATGACCTTTTGTTAGGTACAACTAATCATAGTTGACGACTTCACGTTTCTATAAATATGGAATAGTTTTGATTATCCAAATTTCTTATTATTCATATGTATCAGTCAAGATAATAAATTTGAGTACACCTACCTATGTTAAATTTGATACACAAACTCTCATCCATTAAGTTATTATACGTAGATTCAATGAGAATCATGAATATGGTTTAGGCTCCATAACCCTCCTACTTAAAATTGGGGATTTCAAGATCGAAGTGAAGTTTCATATCATTGGCTCGGAGACATCCTTTAATGTACTTCATGGTAGAACCTAGCTTTATGAGCATTTAATGATGCCCTACTCCATCTATTAATGCATCAAGTACTGGCAATAATACATAGAATATTACATAAGGGTGACCTACAACCATTCCTAGTCCATGAAGTTTGGATTTATGAAGATGCAACATACTATATACTAAAGAAGCAAGCAAGCTTCTTTAGAGAGTACTTGACTCTAGGGATCCAAATAGTACTTTCTACAGCAAAGGAAAGGTTAATGACAGAAAATAAGGAGAACATAAATTTAAAAATAAAAAAGAAATGAAAGTAGAAGATAATCAAAATCAAAATAAAAGGAAATAAAATAATAAGTTAAATGAAGAAATACAAGAATACCAAGATATTTGCTAAATGGTGACTCCAACCCTGAGGTTCTAGTTCAAAGGCCTTTCACCCCTTCTTTTTAGTATGGTGGTAGAATGATTTGACAAGCTTAACAATAATGTAAAGTTACTATTACCACAACTACTCTTGGAAGTAAAAGGGAACCTCTACAAATTAACTTAGCATCCAACTCAGATGATAGATCATTTTTAGTTGGATCCTCTAATCAAGCTACTACGATAGGGTCCAAATTAATTATTTCTCTTGAAGAAGAATACAATCAAGAAATAGTATAAGAGTAGAAGAAATACATGCCCGAGTCAAACACTTTTAAAAGACAAAACTAGTATGTGAAACGTTCATTGTGATTATGCTATCTATTGGCATAGTTGTAGGTTCAACATTTAAGGATTTTCCAGCACTGGAGAGTCATTACTAGAGTCAAATTTTTTTCTTCAATTATTTATCCTCAATTTTAAAGTTTGATGTGAAACGTGAAGATGACTATTCAAATAAATAATAGAACTCCCTATTAATTGGTATCCTTTATGTGTTCTGAATTTGCTTACTCGTGGTTTGTTATTATCTTACTTGTTCAAAATCAAATCATAACACCTAAAGGAATTATGAAAAACTAGATAGAATAAAAGAAAATTAAACACAAATCTTGGCCTTGTAATTGTTGGTCCAGTAGATGATAATAAATATTGCATGATGATCACTCATGATCTAAATTCTGATGTGTTTCTCACACAAGAAGTAATAGTTCTTAACCATTCCCATTTTGAAACCTCATATAATTTAGTTGATATTTAAGTTAGGGATGTATCCTTTGAACTTGAATTAAAAAAAAATCCATAATGGAAGAGGTCAAATAAATCAAACTAAGCTTTGATGAAAGTCCACGTCCCATTTTTATAAGTTACTTAATAATTGAGATGCTAATGGTTTAATTAAGCAACATATTCAATTTAAGGATTGTTTTACATGGACATACGATAAAATGTTGGGATTATTCTCCAATCTGGTAGTCTAAATGCTTAAGGATTGGCCTATATGTTTCAGTTAAGCAAGTTCCTTGACTCATTTTGTTTGAGTTCGAGCAACAAGTTGTAATTGATGTCAAGAAATGTATTGATACTAGCTTTATCAGGGCGGAGAGATATCCAATTTTGTTAACTAGCATTGTTCAGTTTAAGAACAAGAATTTTAAAATCCATATTTATGTCAATCTGGGACATCTGAATAGGGCATGTCCCAAGGATGAGTTACCATTGCAAATTTTGGGGCTCATGGTGGATATTTCTTCTGCTTATGTATTCTTCTCCTTCATGGATGGTTCATCCAGCTATAAAAAAATCCAAGTGGTCATTGAGCATGAAAAGCTCACAGTATTCATAACACTGATTGGAATTTTTTTATTATAAAGCCAAGCCTTTCAATCTTAAACATATTGGTACTACTTACCAATCGACCATGACCTTGATTTTTCACAAGTTTATCCTCAATCATATGGAATGCTATGTTGATGATCTCATGGTCAAATCTAAGAATAAGACCATTGGTATGACTTAAAAGTCATGTTAAAATTATTTCGTTGCTATTATATGATTAACCCTTTAAATTATGGCTAAATGGTAGCTTCTATAAAGTTTTTAGGCTTTGTAGTAAAGCAATAAGGATAGAGATTGTTTCTAATAAGATTAAGGTTATCTTAAAATAGCAACTTCCCAAGAGTGGCTTCTTTAAGATTCCTTCAAGGTAGGTTAACATATCTGATATGCTTTATCTCATATTTTTCTAGCAATTGTCAACCAATTATAACATTGGGCAAATAGATTCCAAATTTATTTGTGATGATAAATGCCAATGCACATTAAAAATTTTAGTAATATTTGATTACACCTCATTTATTGGTTTCTCCTGACTCACTTAGATCAAGGAAGATGATAAAGAGAATACACTTTAGTATCTAAGCCATCATCTAATCCCATTATTAACTAGATACCCACTTATTGAGAAGCATTGTTTAGTCTTTAGTCTTTATAGCCAAAAAAATATAAGGCATTACATGCTTTCTCATAAAGTGAACCTTATTTCAAGGATTAATTCCTTACATTTTTTGATAATTCGATTGATGATTGTAATTTATTTAGCTCATTGGTCAATGATACTATTATAGTTTGATATTGCATATGTTCTTTTATATGTCATCAAAGGTCTGGATCTTACAAACTTTTTAGCAGCATATGTGATACACCTAAAATATATAGTACTTTTAGACACATTTTTATACCTATTTTTGAGATAGTGCACTTTAATGAAAGCTATTTTTGTATTTTTCTTGCATATACAAGTAAAAAAAGAAAAAATGCTTAAAGGAGTGAAAAAGGATCAAAATTTGGAGCAAAAAGGTGAAAAATTGTGCAAAAGAGTTTTGGCGCCTAAGCGTCAGATCCAGCGCTTAAGCATCAGTGAAACAGAGAAGGCCGCGCCTAAGGCACCTCTTGGAAAACTATAAAAGAAAGAAGAGAGGACTTAGAAAAGAGTCCTTAAAATATTGGCAAGTTTTGAAATTTCATTTCTGGGGAGATAGTTCGGAGAGATTTTCAGGAACCACTTTTTATTTACTTTATCCTTTTTCTTATTTTGTTTTGAGTGATTGTAAAGGAGAAGAGATTCAAAGGAACTGCAAGAGTTTGGTGGAGGACTTAAGATAAGTTTTTATCTTTTTGTTTTATACTACTTTTGGTTTTAATTGAAACATATTGTTGGTTTGATAATAATTTCTTCTTTTAAACTAAAGTGTGGTTTTATTTTCTCCATGGATTCTGAGTAGTTTTCTTTATCTTTCTTCTTAAAATGATAAGTAATTAAGTTTTGGATGGAAGTTGTGGAGAGTATTGATTGTTAATGTTGGAAGAAGTTGTGATGATTTAAATCCATGCACTTAATTTACTTCTTGATTTGGCCAATCCAGATGTTAAAATTTTTTGTGAGAACACATAAGAATCGGCTGGTATTGTCTCAGTCAGCAATTGGAAAGAATCACATGAGGTTGTATGAATGAGAATGTATTTCATATGATTGAGATCAAAAAAATAGGGAAATATTCATTGAAGGGTGTAAAGTTAGAGGACTTTAAAGTGTCAGGTTAAAGACCCCAACTTGGTTTATTATTTTAGGTTCTGATACGAGAATGTTGGCCCCCAGGTGGAGGGAATCGAGGGAACTGTAGAGTGAGAGCTAGTATCTTCCCTGCCTAGCCGGTCTTCAGAACTATTCAAATTTTAAATTAGCCAATAATCTTTATAGCATCTCTCATAAGGGTAAAGAATATTATTGCTCCTATTTGGCACAACACAATTTGCATAATTCCACAATAGAATTCCTATACTATTACTGATTCATGATAAGAAGAAAGATATTTTGTATTAAATACTTTTCTTCTACAAAAACTTTAGTTATCTTTTTAAGTTGTTACTATTTCGTTAAAATATTCAAAAATACCAAAATATTTGCATTTTAAATTCTTGCAAAAATCAATTTTAGTTTAAGTAATTATCTTTTTAAAAATAGAAAAACTTTCTAAAAAATGCATATTGCATAATCTTCCCTGTGGGTTCGATATTCAGTTCTTAATAAAAAAAAGTCATATATTACTTGATAACGATACATATACTTGCATAGTATCCCAATATAAATATATATAAATTAAAAAGTTAAATTATTATTTTTCTTCAGAATCAAGTTTTCGGTTTTTTTACAAAATAAGGAAATCAAAACTATTGTTATACTGTGCATAAGCATTAAGTATTCAGGAATGCACCGTTGTCGGGGATTAAAATCTTCAGGTAGTGGTGTCGACTTCATAAATCCTTACATATACAAAAAAATTGGGATCAAGTTTTTGGTGTCGTTGCCCGGGGAGGATTGATAGAAAGAAAACTAAGAAAATTTCTATTTTTAGAAAGTCTTATTTAAACTTTAAATATTGTATCTTATTTTGTATGTTTTATTTTAATTTATTTCATATTAGTATATGTGTAGTTCAGGTTCTGAAGGACTAGTGTCCTATGATTCTAAATTAGAAAGAACTATCAGAAAAATCAAAAAAAACCAAAAAAAAATTTAAAATCTTGAAAAATCCAAAAAAATTACAGAAATGGAAAACCAAAATAATCAAAATGCTAAAATTCATCAAGAGTTTAGACCTTTAAGAGATTATGTCAACCCTACGACAGATGAACTTCATTGTAGTATTCAAAAACCTACTGTATTGGATAATTCATTTGAGCTTAAACCTGCTATTATCCAAATGGTATCAAATAATCAGTTTGGGGGATCACCCACTGAAGGTCCAAATTTACATATTTTCAATTTTCTAGAATTGTGTGCTACATTTAAATACGATGGTGTTTCAGATGATATCATAAGACTTAGTTTATTTCCTTTCTCACTGAGGGATAAAGCTAAGATGTGGTTGAATTTGTCAGCACCTGAATCTATCAGAACTTGAGATGATTTAGCACAAAAATTCCTTGCTAAATATTTTCCACCATAAAAAACAGCAAAACTTAGAAATGATATTATATCTTTTAATCAATTTGAAGGGGAATCTATTTACAAAGCATGGGAACGATTTAAAGAACTCTTAAGAAAGTGTCCACACCATGCTATACCAGATTATTTAATAATTCAAACTTTTTATAATGGATTAATTGGTTCTCTTAGATCTATTATTGATATTGCTGTTGCTGGTTCATTGATGTCAAAACCATTTCATGATGTTTATGCTTTAATTGAAGAAATGGCTACCAATAATTTTCAATGGCCTTCTGAGAGGGTAAATTCAAAGAAAGTAGCCAATATTCATGAAACTGATGCATTTACTATGTTATCAAATCAAGTTGCTACAATTTTGAGGAAGTTAGACCAATTTGGAATGAATTTTTTTCAACCAATTTCCATGATTGAAGATAATTCATTAGGCCAAATGGTAGATTCTCAAGCATCATTAGAAACTTTGAATGTTCATAAATAATAAGCAAAATAACCCATATTCCAATTATTATAACCCACGTTGTAAGAATCATCCTAACTTTAACTTGAATAACAATTCAGGTGGTAATAATCAGCAATGGGAGAACAACCATGTAAACCCATTGGGAAACTGGAACAACCAAGGGAATAATAGTTATAGATCTACTTATCCTCCAGGTATCAACAATAATACAAAATTTAAGGATAAGAAGTTGTCGATAGAAGAAGTGGCGTTACAAATGGGTAATCAATTACAAAGTCAATGAACTACAATTAGAAATATTGAGAATCAACTTGAGCAAATTGCAAGTTCATTAAGTGATAGATACCAAGGAACACTTCCTAGTAATACTAAATCAAATCCAAAAGACCAGAATAAAGAGTAAGTTAAAGCCGTACAACTTAGAAATGGAAGAGAGTTGCAAGGTAGGATTCAAAAAGAGATTGAAGTAGAGAGAAAAGAAATTGAAGAATCAAAAGAGGATGCTCTGAAAGATTCTGAAAGACCTACTTTTTTGCCGAAAATTGATTTAGAAAAACCACCACCTCCATTTCCTCAGAGACTTTGACAACAGAAGTTGGATAAGCAATTTTTAAAACTTCCGGAAATATTTAAGAAGCTTACAATTAATATTCCATTTGCTGAAGCCTTAGAACAAATGCCAAGCTATATAAAGTTTTTGAAGGATATTCTCAACAAAAAAAGGAAGTTTGAAGATAATGAGACTGTTGCACTTAGTGAGGAGTTAGTATATATTACAGAATAAAATTTTTGAAAAGCGTAATGATCCTGGTAGCTTTACAATTCCATGTGCAACAGGAGACAGATTTTATGGGGAAGCTTTATGTGATTTAGGTGCAAACATTAACCTTATGTCATTATCAATATTTAAAATATTGGGATTAGGAGAAATAACCCCTACTATTGTAACTCTGCAGTTAGTAGATCATTTAATAACATATCCAAAAGGAGTTATAGAAGATGTCCTAGTAAAAGTTGATCAATTTATCTTTCCTGTTGATCTCATTATGCTAAATATGGAGGAAGATAAAGAGATACCTATCATTTTGGGGATACTTTTCCTAGCTACATGAAGAGAAATGATAGATATGCATAAAGTAGAATAAACAATGTATGTCAATGATCAAACTGTTACTTTTAACATTTCAAAATCAATGAAATACCCAGCAAAAGGTAAAGATGATGAATGCTATAGAATGGATGTTATAATATATCTGAGCGAATGTCATTTCAAGACTACTTATGAAGAAAAATCTGAAGAAAAATATTTGGAACACAAGCAAGAAGAGGAATTAGATCAATGTGTAAACCTCCCTAAGGAAGATTCAAGTTATGTTTAAGAAAGTTTTGAAATTTTGGACACGATAGACAAAGATAATCAATCTATTGAATAACCTCCAAAACTTGAGTTGAAATTACTTCCTGATAATTTAAAATATGCCTTTTAGGAGATTCCTCCAATTTACCTGTTATAATTTTCTCAAAGTTAACAAAGGAAGAAGAAGAAGAAAAGCTTATGAAAATTTTGAAAAATTTTAACAAAGCCTTCGGATGGAGAATTGTAGATATTAAAGGAATCAGTCCTTCAATTCGTATGCATAGAATTAATCTGCAAGAAAACAGCAAACCCATGGCTGATCCACAAAGGAGATTAAATCCTATTATGAAATAGGTTGTTAAGAAAGAAATTTTAAATTGGTTAGATGCTGGAATTATCTACCTTTTTTCAGATAGTGCATGGGTTAGTCAAATTCATTGTTTTCCTTTGAAAGGAGGAGTAACTATAACTGTGAATGAGCATAATGAGTTAATACCTACTAGACAAGTTACAGGGTTGCGAATGTGCATTGATTATAGAAAATTAAATCTTGCCACTTGGAAAGATCATTTTCCACTACCCTTTCTAGATCAAATGCTGAAAAGACTAGCTAGGCATAAATACTTTTGTTTTCTGGATGGATATACTAGTTATCACCAAATTCAAATATCTCCTTTGGGATCAAGAGAAAACAACGTTTACTAGTCCTTATGGTACTTTTGCTTTTAGAAGAATGCCCTTTGGTTTATGTAATGCCCCTACTAGATTTCAAAGATGTATGATGGAAATATTTTGTGATTTATTTAAAAAAGGGATTGAAGTCTTTATGAATGACTTTTCAGTGTTTGGAACTTCATTTGACTCATGTTTAGAACATTTATCTAAAGTTCTTAAGTGTTGTGAAGAAACAAATTTAGTACTTAACTGGGAAAAATGTCAATTTATGGTAACAAGAGGAATTGTAATAGGTCATCAAATATCAAAAAATGGTATGGAAGTAGATCCTGCTAAAATTCAAGTAATCGCTAATTTACCTTATCCAACAAAAATGTAAGGGAAATTAAGAGTTTTTAGGATATGTTGGATTCTCCAGGCGATATATTAATGACTTTTATAAGATTGCTAAGCCTTTATGCCATTTACTAGAGAAAGATGCAATTTTCAATTTTTATGAGGAATGCCTAAAAGCTTTTAAATTATTAAAAAAATTAATCACTGTACCAATTATAATTTCACCAAATTGGGAAAAACCTTTTGAACTTATGTGTGATGCAAGTGATTATGATATTGGAGCCGTTTTAGGACAAAGATATGATAAAATTTTTAAAGTTATTTATTATGCTAGTAAAACTTTTAATGACACTGAAATTAATTATACAACAATTGAAAAAGAGTTATTAGCAATAGTATATGCCTTTGATAAATTTAGATCATATTTGATTTGAACTCATTGTATAGTGCATACAGATTATTCTGCTATTAAGTACTTAATGAAAAAGAAGGATACTAAATCGAGACTTATAAGATGTATTCTTCTTTTATAAGAGCTTGATTTTGAAATAGTAGATCAGAAGGGAACTAAAAATCCAATTGCTGATCATTTGTCCAAGCTTGAATTAGAAAAACCACTCTGTTTTGAAAAAGAATTTAATGAACATTTTCCAGATAAAAAATTGTTCACTATAAATGAGTGGTGTGTTCCATAGTATGCCGAAATGACATACCAACAAATGAGGAAATTTATTTCTGAAGCTAAAACTTATTTTTGGGATGACCCATACTTATATAAATAAGGAAAGGATCTATCATTTGAAGATGTGTGTCATTAGAAGAAACTTATGAAATTATCCAAAAATGTCATAATTCTTATTTTGGGGGACATTTTGGTATTGATAAAATAGCATACAAAATTCTACAATTTGGATTTTATTGGCCTACAATTTTTAGAGATGTTAATGCTTATATACAAAATTTTACAATCTGGATTTTATTGGCCTACAATTTTTAGAGATGTTAATGCTTATATCAAAACTTGTGAAGATGTCAAAGAGTAGGCAATATTTCTAGAAGAAATTAGATGCCCTCAATTATATGCTAGAAGTTAAAATATTTGATGTTTGGGGATTAGATTTCATGGGACCATTTATACCACTTTCAAAAATTTATATATTTTTGTTAACAGTGGACTATGTATCCAAATGGATAGAAGCTGTTGCTTTACGTTGATGTGATGCTCAAAGTGTTGCAAATTTTTTTAAAATGATCATATTTTGTAGATTTGGGATGTCAAGAGTTATCATTACTGATAGGGGAAGTCATTTCAAAAATGCCATTATGGAAAAGTTATTAAAGAAATATCATATAAATCATAGGATTGCTACTGCTTATCATCCTCAGGCAAGTGGTTTGGCTGAATTATCCAATCAGGAAATTAAGAGAATTATGGAAAAATCTGTGAATCCAACAAAAATGGATTGGTCAGTCAAACCTGACTATGCTTTGTGGGCTTATAGGATTGTATATAGAACTCCTGTAGGAATGTCCCCATATAAGCTAATATTTGGGAAAGCTTGTCACTCACCCGTTGAACTTGAGCATAAAGCATATTGGGCTATTAAAGAGTTCAATTATAATTTAAAAGATGCTGGTGAGAAAAGGATGTTACAATTAAATGAGCTTGAAGAGATAAGGAATGAATCTTATGAGAGTGCTAGGATTTATAAAGAAAAATTAAAATAATTAAAGAGTTCAATTATAATTTGAAAGATGCTGGTGAGAAAAGATTATTGCAATTAAATGAATTAAAGAGTTCAATTATAATTTGAAAGATGCTAGTGAGAAAAGATTGTTACAATTAAATGAGCTTGAAAAGATAAAGAATGAATCTTATGAGAGTGCCAAGATTTATAAAGAAAAGATGAAGATGTGGCATGATCGAAAAAGAATGCTAAGATTTATAAAGAAAAGATAAAAATGTGGCACGATCAAAAGATTCTTACTAAAAATTTTCAGTCAGGGCAACAAGTTTTGTTATATAATGCAAGATTAAGATTATTTCCAGGCAAACTTAAGTCCAGGTGGATGGGCCCATTTGTTGTGATAAAAGTTTATCCTTATGGAGCTGTGGATATTAAAGATCCTAATTCTAAGAAATTTTTTAAAGTGAATAGACATAGACTGAAACCTTATTATATAGGGGATCAGCATAAATATAATGATGGAATGATGTTGGGTCAATCAGAATGAGCACTGGTTACGTCAGGATATAATCGTTGTTTTGAGTCTGATTAAGAAATTTGCGGTAGTATTTTTGAGTTTATTATGTGCTAGTAATGATTTTTAGACTTTATTTAGTGACCTAGATATGTTAAAATGAGAATTTGGACGATAAGTTGACTAGTCCAAAAATGTGCACTGGCGTTTAAGTGCCAGATCCGGCGCTTAAGCGCGGCATTTTAATCACACATGAAAATTTTGATTTCTAGAAGCTGAAAATGCAATTTAGTTGTAATAAACGTGTCTTGGCAATTTCTAGTCGTGCCTAGAAGTTATGAGGGGGAATTAGGCCTATAAATAGAAGGGGTTTGTGAAGGAATTTCACTCCAGATTATTTTTAGCCCTAAAAGTCTATGAAAGAGAGAAATTTAGAGAAATCGTCTTCATGTGAGATGGATTTGAAGAAGAAGGAAGAAGTTCGGTAGTCAAAGTGCACGGGAGATGTATAACATTTTCTTAGCCGTTAGTATTGAAGGGATATCGGAAAAGATCAACCAGACGGAGAATACTCTATCTGTATTAGGGACTAAGGTGCTTGAATTGCATCCTCATCTAGAGCATATTTGGTGGCAACTTAAGATGCAATTCAGCCATACTAGTTATGTAGAGGAAGCGGATAAGTCGATGTTCATTAAGCAAAATTGGATCGAAGATGATAGTATTAGAGCTCGTCACCACGGTCCGTTTTATCAACTCTATATTCCTGGAGAGACTACTGAAAGAATATAATTCGTTCCTTCTAATGAAGAGTGGCATTAAGTAAAGTGTTAGGGATTGTGTATTTGGAGTTATGTTTTTAAGTGTGTTAGTGTTTATGTCTTATGTTTAGTGTTTGTGTCACTTTTTTGTTTAATTGTAAAATGTGTGTTAAGTGTTTTGTACTTAGGAAATTTTTCTCATCCAACACTACTTGGAAAGAGAACTAAGAGTTAAATGTGTTTGTACTTGTTTGTGAATTAATATAAGTTTATTTTTTGTAAAAATTTGTGTTATTTTAAGCCTGGAATTGAATTAATTATTATGAAGAATTTTGAGAGAGAAGGGAGTTATAGGAAGTAAAAAAAGTCATTTAAGTTCTATGAGACCATTTAATGGTGGTTTAGTTAGGCTAATAGTGCATTTTACTTAAAATTAAAAATTTTGAAAATTGTGCACTGGCTCCTAAGCGCCACATCTAGCACTTAAAAGCGAGCCAACCCAAGAGGCATGCGCCTAAGCGCCGGTTCACGAAAACTAGTTTGCGATCAGTTAAAAGTGAATTTTAAGCCCAAAAATACCATTTTTACACAACTTATCGTCTTCCCCAACTCAAAATCACAATTTTAGGGGCTAGGGCAAGTGGAAATTGAAGATATCTTGGTGGAATTGAGTGAGATTTCCTAGATCCAAGTTCCTTAAGGTAAGAGCTTTACTTCTATGAAAAAAATTTGGATTTTCACCATATATTTTGAGCACATTAGGAAGATTTCAAAAATTTACTATTCATGATGAAACGTGAAGAAAAATCTATCAAAGTTGCTTAGGAAGTTTAGTTAGTGCTTTTGAAAGTTTAGTTTAGTTCTTTAAACTTGATTTTTAAAGTTATTTTTGGAATTTATCAAATTTGTAGAATGGCACCAAGAAAAAAGGAAAGTAGAGGAAAGAGCTCATTTGATTCGAGTAAGTTTGTCAGTTAGAAAGCTCAAGATCGATATAGTGACGCTCTGCAGTCACGAAATTTGATTCAAGAGCAATGTTTCAAAAGTCTAGGTGGAGAGGTAGAAGATCTGATAGTCCGCTGATAATGGGAACAGTTTTGTTGTTTCTCTACCGTCGCAGTGATTTATGTTGTGAGGGAGTTTTATGCAAATCTCCTAGAGGCTGAATACGATCGAGTTATGGTTAGAGGAAAGTTGGTACCTTTTACTCCAGAGGTAATCAACATATTTTACCATTTACCGCCGGAGACTTTAAATTATAGTCCTACTAAGGCGGAGTTAGACGAGATCATTTCATATTTAACTATTGGGAGAGGACTTTGGAAGATAACCAATGAGAGGAAAGTAAATTTCCCAACTTCAAAGTTATGTGCACCTTTGAAAGCCTGACACTATTTCATTTTTGTTCGTCTGCTTCCGACCAATCATCTCCGTGAAGTGACCAAAGAGAGAGCTATGTTGAACTATTATATTCAGGAGGGAAAGCCCATCAACATAGGGGTTTTGATCTATCACACTATCATCAGTTCAGCTGCTGCTGCTACTACCATAGATATGGGATTTGCTTCCTTAATATTTTCACTATGCGAGCAGGCTAGAGTGAAGTATGATAGTTGGGAGGAAGTTATGTTACCTCTAAAGCCCAATACAAAGGTGAATGTGCAGACTTATTCTGAGCATTTGATTTTTGGCTAGAGAGGAGAATTTTTGAGAAGTTATGGATTAGAAATGTCTGCTGCATCTACCTCTGTTGCATCTTCATCATGACCATCTACTTCACATGCTTCTACATCTAGAGGTGATACCAAGACTCGGGATGAGTTATTGCAAAAGATGATGGACAATATCAATTTTACTGCTAATAACCTACAAAATTTAGAGTGTTTAGCAGATCATACCAATAGTTATAATAGAATGAAGAGTGATTATGAAGAGAACTTTCACTCATCTTTGGAAAGCCTAATTAGAGGTGAACCAGGAGTGCAATTCCCTCCATATCCTCGATATCCTGATTATGAACCTACAGAAAAAAGGTACAGTGGTGATTCTGAGTATGAATAGTAGAGCTGAGAGATTCATTTTCTGGTTGTAATATGATGTGAACTATGTGGTCTGAGTTTGCTACATTTGCATCTTTGTGTTGTTTTGGACTATGATTTATGTTGTGTTTTGAATTTTTTATGTTCTGTTGTTTTTGTGATTATTGTGTTAGATAGTATTTCTTTTTTAAAATTTAGGGCAGTAGCTATTGTTTTGTGTTTAGTACTGTGATTTAGTTAGTTTAGAACTTAACTTAACTTCATATCTGTTATAAAGTAGATAATCTTGCTAGCTTAGATCTTAAACTTGAAATTCAGAAATTGTTGCCCTGTATTTTTCTTTTATCATGTTAGTGTGTTATTTGCTTTTATACCCACTATTTAGAAGTCTATTGAATCTCCACATGTTAAACTAAAATAAACTGTTAGAAAATTTGATCATAAATTAATTTTACTCCTGTCTTTAGTTTTATACTTGTATAATTAGGATTTTAAAATTCCTGTTAGCATGTTATTTCAATTTTCATTTCCTTCCTATATAATTATTTGATGCTAAACTATCTAATCTGTTAAAAATTTAAGTATGGGGGGGATTAAAAATATTTTCAAAATTGGAATTTTATTAGTTCTCAAATGTACTACAAGTGAATTTCATTTTAAAAGAAAAATTGATTATGTATATGAAGTTATATTAGGGAAGTAAATTTTGATTTTAAGAAATGAGTAAGAAAATTTAGTTATAATTTTAAGTAATGAAGAAAAACTTTAAGTTAAAAATTTTTAGTATAGAAAATGATTAATATAAGTGACTATCTTTAGTAAGAAAAATTGTATTTTTGAAAAATTTAGATAATTTAGACTTTTATTTTTAATACTTAAATTTCTTTTATTAAAATGATTTTCAAAACTATTATTATATTTATAAGTAAAAGTTTTATATCAAGACTTTACTTTAGGAAAGGAGAAGTGGAATTCAAAATCATTAAAAGCCTATCCAGATATAGTAATCCTTGCCTGAAAAAGAAAAAGAAAAAGAAAAGAAAAAGAAAAAGAAGAAGAAAAATAAAAAGAAAAGAAAAAGAAAAAGAAAAAGAAAAAGAAAAAGAAAAGAAAAGAAATGTAAGGGAGGAGAAGCTTGAGGATTAGTGCCTAATCAAAAATTGGCTCTACACTTGATCTTCTTAAGTATAAGACTTGATAAAATCTTAAGTTTATAAATATGATATAGTAAGTCAAATTATTTTTAATAAAAATTTTTAAGTAGATAAAATAAAAGAACTAAAATCTATATTTAGAAAACTTACAATATTTCTGAATTTGATAGAAACTAATATTTTCATAGTTCTTAACATTAAAAATTTTCAAACTTTAAGTTGGCTCATTTACTAATTATTTTTTCTAAATTGGACTACTATATTTCTAAATCTAAATTTTAGTAACTCTTAAAGAAACTCATATACATATGATACATGTTTGGTTTTTAAAGATTGAAGTGTCACTTGAGGACAAGTAACATTTTAAGTTTGGGGGATTTTGATACACCTAAAATATATAGTATTTTTAGACATATTTTTACACCTATTTTTGAGATATTACGCTTTAATGGAAGGTATTTTTGTGTTTTTCTTGCAGATACAAGTAAAAATGGAAAAAATGCTTAAATGAGTGATAAAGGATCAAATTTGGAGCAAAAAAGTGAAAAATTGTGCAAAAGAATTTTGGCGCCTAAGCGCCGGTTAAACAGAGAAGGCCGCGCCTAAGTGCCGAGACCCCACGCTTAAGCGCTAGTGGCAGTTACTAGATGAGTAAAATTGGTTTTCACAAATTTTGAAGAGGTTTTTGAGGCACCCATTGGCTTAATAGGTGGTTGTAACCACCATGGGCAAAAATTATCATGAAAAGATGCATCTCTTGGGCAAATACATTGAACCAATATGCACTTCTTGTTGACTTACCTCTAAATGGTGACTTTTTTGATGAAATGTTCATCAGTATAAAACATTAATTTAGGAGTTGTTGGAGCAATAAATTAACAGTGCAACATCTTATCGAGGGTCAAGGGCTCTTAATTCTTAATTCCTGATAAGACAGGGATTGGGCATATATTGCGCTACTCTTATCACCTTTTTGAGTCTTGTGTGAATAATGAAAACTTGTATGAAGCTTTGATCATGGGTTTAGAGCTATTAATTTAAATGTATGTTAAGGAAAATAATATATAATGTTACTCGTAATTGGTTATCAATCAAGCCGTTAGAGTCTATAAAGTTTTGAAACCCAAACTTTTTTGGTATCATCAATACACCATGATGCTTTTTAAACAAACTCTGATTGTGACTTTATATTAGATTCTTTGTAGAAACAATTACATCACATACAATTTGGATAAGCTTACAAAGGAATTTGCTTTTTCTAAAGTGGACTCAATTTATATATAGGTGCAAAACTGAAAGGTCTTATTACACATAGGTTTAGAATACATTAATCAATTGGAGGTAAATATGTGAGTTCTCCTTATGGAAGAAGATCAAGTAAATGAATAAAGACAACCAATGATTGATTCTCTCTATGGTGAAAAACTCCCTACTAAAAAGTCTCTTGCATAATAGATCAAGTAACAAGCTTTATCTTACTCTCTAGCATCTAGCACTTTTGATCACTGGTTGTTTGACCAAATTTTTTTACATATCTCAGAAAGAGCAAAGCCTAAAAGTTGGAAACCATGATACATGTAAGTTTGTGTGGTGCTCACCAGTTTGAGCTTAAAATGAAAGCAAAATTAAAGTTACTGGAATAATTTTAACCATCAATGATGGATGATTGAATGTCTATAGCACATCATTGTCATAAATACTAAGTGCATGATGTTGTCTTGCATCAACCTCCTAGTTTCCTACACCCTACATTATCCTCACAACCTTTTGAGACTTGGGATACAAACATCATTAGTTCTATCGACCCACCTACCTCCAAATGTCACCAGTCTATACTTATGGTGATGAACTACTTCTCTGAATAGGTGGAGGTCGTCCCTTTATAAGTGTATTCCAATTCTGTAATAATTATGACTTATATAAATTGGTTTTCCCATGCTAAAGTATATCTGATAATGGTATAGTTTTCAAATTTAATAATTTGGTTTGATGGCATAACATTGATTTGAGGTATTTGACCATCTATTAACCTTGAGCAAGTGGATTGGTCAAGGCCTTCAACCAGAATCTTATGCAAATTTTGAAAAATATCTTGGATGAGAACAAATGGAAGTAACACGAAAATGTGGTGTAAGTCTTATGGTTCTAGCATACCACCTATATGACTCCAACTTAGTTAACTTTATTTGTCTTGGTCTACAGGTAAAAGCTATTTTACACTTAGAAGTACAACTTCCCTCGCTCATAATTACCATCAATAACAAGATTATTATTGAGCATAATGCTCGTTTATGCTTGTTTAAACTCAAATTCCTTGAATGAAAGCATCTTTAATCCCAATAAAATCTTAAGTTATACCAAAAATTTCAGGCTCAAGATAAACTATTTTTCCAAAGAATTTTTTAGTGGGTGATTTAGTCTTGGTCCTTCGGCACCCCATTATAGTTCATCTCCAATTTAGGGATAAGTTTGAGAAAACCTAGAAGGGATTTCTCATGGCCGATATAGTTTATTAGGGTGGTTCATACCGACTTGTTAATTCTAAGGGCAATGGTCTGATGCTTCCCACCAATGTGGCTGCCTATAAAAATATTATGCTTGACTATACTTGTAAATAATTTGAATCAATAAATTAAATTTTTTGATTGCAGTGATGTTCTTGTTCCTCTTTTTATGATTTTTCCTCTTATAAAAGTGAATCATCTCTTATGATGAGTGTTAGTTATTTGCTCTCTAGTCTCAAGGGGTAGTGAATGTGAAGTCGTGTAAAAATTTAGCCTAAATTCTAGTTTACATTAAAATTTAAACAAACTTTTTGATGCAATGCCAAAGCACAATCTAACAGAAAATTCATTCTCTAACCTCTTCTTCCAAGTTTGATTTCTTCTTTAAAGTTCCCCTTTCTGTAGGTTAGGTAAGGTAGAAATCCTATTACAACTTACTCTCACACACATAACTCATCGGGTTTGACCTTAATTTGGATTGAAACAAGCCTATTTATCACCTTTTAAAGTTTTCTGCCCTCCTTCTATGGGTTTTACTTAGGACTGGAGTATGTTAAATGAGCAACTTCCTTAGTTTATACTCAACTAACTCTGAGATTAAATGTTCGAATCTGAACATTTTTTCTAATCTAGTCATCTTGCATACCTTTCAAGTTAGATGCAAGTCCCTGAGATTTTTTTAATGTAGTCAATTAACTTTCACAATTAGCTCTTAAGTTTGATCTAAGTAACCAAGTATTCCTTCTTGATTTGATCATCTTAACCAGCTCTTAGGTTAGATGTGAGTCCCTAAGGTTTCTTTCGATCTAGTCTCCTTCATTTTCTTCTATGTTAGATGTGGTGGATCCCCAAGATCCTTTCATTGTTTATTTGGTTATCTTTATCAATCAACTCTGAGGTTGTATGTGAGTCCCAAGATTTTTTTCTTGATCTGATCACCTTGACAAGCTCTTAGGTTAGATGTGAGTCTCTTAGCTTTTTTTCTGATCTAGTTACCCTATATATCTCCTAGGCTAGATATGATTCCCAAAGCTTTCTTTCCTAGTGTATTGAGTTATATTTCTCTATCAAATCTCACTATAGATGTGCGTCTCTAAGCTTTTTTTTTTTATCTGATTACCCTATCCATCACTCAATTTAAATGTGAGTCCCCAGCTTTCTTTTCTAATCTAGTCATTCTATCATTCTCTTAAGTTAGATGTAGGTCCACAATATATTTTTCTTATTATATTTAGTTACCTTTGTCAATTAAATCTGAAATTAGATGTGAACCCCTATACTTTTATTTCTGATATGATCACCCTAACTAGCTCTTGGTTTAAATGTGAGTCTCCATTTTTTTTCCTTGATCAAGTCACCCTATCTATCTCTTAGGTTAGATGTGAGTTGCCAAGATTTCATTCCTATTTTACTCAATCTATCTACCTCCTAGGTTTTATGTAAGTCACTGAGCTTTCTTTCCTATTGAAATCATTTAACTTTATTGATCAACTCCTAGGTTAGATGTGAGTCCCCAAGTTTTCCTTCCTAACTTGATCACCACAACTAGCTCTTAAGTTAGATGTGAGATTTTGAGGTTTCTTTTATGATTTAGTTACCATGTCTATCTCTCAAGTTATGTGTGACTCCACAAACTTTCTTTCTTAGTGTAGTAAATTACCTTTATTGGTTAACTCTCATGTTGGATGTGAGTCCCTATGTTTTACTTCTTGATTTGATCACATTAACTAGCTCTCAGGTTAGATGTGAGTCCCTTAGCTTTCTTTCTTAATCTAATCACCATGTCTATCTCCTATATTAGATGTGAGTCACTGAGCTTTCTTTCTAGGTATGTTTAGTGATACACCAAAATAATATGGTGTTTTAAGTATATATTTTATGCTTATTTTTTGTGATATTGCACTTTAAAGAAGGGTATTTTTATGCTTTTGTTGCAAGAATATCAATTTTAGGCATTTGGAGCAAAACTAACAAAAAGGAAGAAATTTGGAGCCAAAATAGCTAAGTTTTAAATTATGGCGCATGATGCGCCAGATTGGAGCCAGATGCGACGAAATGGCGCCAGATTGATGGGCCAGATTGGTGCCATATGCATCGAAATGACGCCAGATGCATCGGATTGGTGTCAGATGCGCCAAAACCCAGAATATCACGGTCTTAAGCAAACTGGCACATGATGACCCAGATTGGTGCTAGATTTGCTATTTGACAAAGAGTTGGAGCATTATGCGCCAGATGCGTCAGGGATGACTTTTTGCGGATTAATACAGTTCAAGACAAATTTTTTGTGAATTTTCAAATGGGCACTTGCTCTAAACACTCATTTGAGTAATTCAATTCATCTAGAGACTTTGGAAGGTTCTTTTATGAAGGAATATATCTCATGGATAAATGGACATGTCTTTTGAATTCAAAAGAGTTGACTTTTGGATAAAACTTTGGCAGAATTTTGATTTTTTTTTGGAGGGAGGCAGCCTTTAATAAAAGAGAGGGAAGTCTATAGCTTGAAGAGAGAGGATTTTTTTGGGGCATGAGGTGTGTGGCGTGAAGAAGGAGAGTAGAGAGAGAGAGATAGTCAAGGGCTTGGAGATTTTTTTCAAGGATTGTAAGAGGATAGGGAATGTGAGAGATTTCTTCTTCATTACACTTCTAACAGAGAATTGAGAGTGCTTATAAAGAGAAAAAGGCTTGAAGAGAACTCCTAGGAGTTTGCATGGGAAAGATTGTGAGATAAGTTGTGTCTTTTATTTCTTTTATTTTGTAAACTTATTTTAGATATGAAATCTATGTTTTATCGCATCCTTCTCATGTAGTTTGAGTAGTCTTCTTTATCCTTCTCCCTACTTTGAGATAGGTTTTGTGCAGAATTGATTTTATTTTATATCATTATAAATGTCAATAATTTGTGATGATTTGAACTCTGATCTTCATTTACTCTTTGATCTGGCCAATTGAAATATTAAAATGTAGTGAAAATCATATGTTCTGAAAGGGCTATGATTTCTACAACATGAGGAGAATCACATTTGATTTCAGGGGAGAGAGTTGTATCCATGGAATTGCGTGCAAATAAATAGGGAAATTTACTTTGTTGGATGCAGAATTAGAGATTTTAATGTGACAGATTAAAATCCCCAATTTGGTCCAGTTGATTGGAAACTGATACGAGATNTGATGACCCAGGTAGTATAGTGCATTTTCTTTGCCCTCATTATTAACTTGGGCTAATAAAGCTCCGAGCGAGTAATCATTTGCGGTATAAAGTATCAAAGGTCTCCCTGGGATAGGGGCTGCCAAAACAGGAGGTGTCATTAAAAATTTTTAACGTCCAAAATCCTACTGGATTTTTTCTTCTTAAATAAATTTGGCATCCTTTTTAACCAACGCCGAGAAATGCTGACACCTACCTGAGAGGTTAGAAATGAAGCGTCTCAGATATGCCAACTTCCTCTGAAAGGAACGTAATTGTTTCAAAGTTTTAGGGGGAGGCATTTCTAAGATAGC
>JXCR01065242.1:724220-747370 GCA_002079205.1 Phalaenopsis hybrid cultivar
CATTTCCTCACCAAAGCAAGAGGCGGCGGTGCCGCACATCCAAGGGTCAAAACCTTAAGTCTCCCATGTGAGGTCGTTAGCACGAGCCCGGTTTTCTATCTGCATGTTGGTTCTCTATATATTGCATTTTTTGCTTGATGCATGTTGCATTTCACTTCGCTCCGACTGGCCACCCCGGGCCAGCGAGCATCTTACTTAACTCCGACCGGCCGCCCCTGCCCGGCGAGCATTTCATTTAGCTCCAACCGGCCGCCCCGGCCTGGTGAGCCTCTCACTTTGCTCCGACCAGCCGCCACGGTCCGGTGAGCATTTCACTTCGCTCCGATAGGCCGCTCTGGCTTAGTGAGCATATCACTTTGGTTTGACCGACCACCACGGCCCGGTCGACCGATCACCTACATTTTTGTCTTCTTTTGCATTATATCACATGCTTGCCTGCTTGCATGTCGCACCATATGTGTTTGCATTTGCATTTGCATTTGCACTTGGGTGATTCTCACTAGTGAGAATCACCATTGTCTTCGGGTCACACCGCCTCAGTACACATCTTTCAGGCCCCTGTTGCCACGACACGCCTATCACTTTTGGTCACTGCTGCTTCAGTAAACCTTTCTTCGGGCCACTGCCTCCTCGACATGCCCATCCCTTTTGGTCACTGCCGCTATGGTACACCTTTCTTCGGGCCTCTGCCTCCACGACACGTCTATCCCTTTTGGTCACTGTCGCTACGGTACACCTTTCTTCGGGTCACTGCCTCCATGACACACCCATCCCTTTTGTTCACTACCGCTATGGTACACCTCCCTTCGGGCTACTGCCTCCACGGCACGCCCATCCCTTTTGCTCACTGCCTCCACGGCACGCCTTCAGGCCACTGCCTCCATGGCATGCCCATCCCTTTCGTCACTGTCGCTACGGCACACCCATTTTTTCAGGCCGCTGCCTCTACGGCATGCTCACCTTTTTTTTGAGTCACTGCCTCATGGTACACTCATCACTTTTGTTACATGACTGATTGCATTTTCATTTGCATGTTTGCATGGATAGCAAGCCATACTAGTTAGGAGAGTGACCCCGTGTTGGTCGCGATGCCTTAACGAGTATTATTTGTTGGGTTGATCCCGGTGAGCAATGTGAGTTAAGTCATCGGGATTGACACGAGTATGACTGTGCTAAAGATCTAATAGATCTAACTCGTGTCACCCCTCTTTGTCACACCCTTTAGATCCTTTGGATCTTTAGGATGGGCCGGTATGACGACCCCATCAAAGTCATACTATACTCAGACTTACCCCACACTTAGATACTAGGTTGACGCACTTTTTGTTAAATGGTGTGCTAGGCTAGGATTTAGGGTACTAGGTAGTCTTTTTGATTCCTGACTATTGTTTTCTGCTGGATTGGTTGCCCTAGTCAGGTATCTTTCTTTTGCATTATGCTTGTGGTGTGTCTGCATGTTGCATATGTGTGGTAGTGTGTTAGACGCTTTTCTGCGGAGAGTCATGCCTATATATATGCACACACACAGGTACCGCTATGGGGGAGCAAGTAATGATTTCTGACCCTTTTGCTTGCAGGTGCTATTAGCTCCCCCACTTTTAAGGCATGGCTTATAATATGTTATTTGCATGTGAGCTTTCCCGCTGACATTTGTTTTCATGCAGGATTGAGTCTTTTATTTTCCTATGTACTTTTAGAGTCTAGAAGAGTCCTGTAGCAGAAATAAGATATGGGCACGAGNAGAGTCTAGAAGAGTCCTGTAGCAGAAATAAGATATGGGCACGAGTTTCGAGGCATTTGGCGCAGGAACCACGTGGAGGGGGCCAGGAGCAGATGCTCATGCCCCTTATCTTAATTATGCATTTTATATTGATGTATAGAATTAGGACCGGGCATGTATATGCGGAGTCTGGCCGCCTATTTCTTTTATGGGATATGTTGCCGACCCAGCGGCACAGGCCTGTTAATTATTTTGATTTGACTTGCTTTTTTTGCTTTTTTGCATCATATTGCATGTCTGCACTTGCATGTGTTTTCCTTGTTCCTTTCTGTGATCTGGGATTTCACGATATAATCTAGGCTCATTAAGGACCCTAAAATTATAATTTTTCTACAAAATCCTAAATAAAATATTCAAGAAATTAACATTAAGGATTCTAAAATTGTAATTTTCTACAAAATCCTAAATAAAATATTCAAGATAATTAAAAATTAGGATTAAAAATATTCAAGCTCTAAAAACTACAATATTTACTTTCTTGCTTATATCAATAGGGCCTCCACAATACTTAAGGACTGCTCTAGATAACTGCATCATATTTGCATGTACCAAGGAGGAGTCCCCGTGCTTCTCCAACCTGACTGGCCTAGCATACCTCTTTATAGGTGGTTTTCTAGTGTGTCTAGGGTGTTAGAAGGCTCCCTGACCCAAACAGTGTGTAAGTCCTTTTGTTTGGAGCATTTCCAGCTTTGTAGCTGAACCTCCATTTTCTTTTCCTTCCTGAGGCATCCTTGCCACTTTGTTAGGTACAAGTCCCACCTCTTGGAGCTCCAGCTTTTAGTCATGGGATAGAATTTCTTTTCTTTGACCTTAGGGCTACCGAGATTCCTGTGGACGACGTAATTCACGGATTGCTGATCGGGGATCTCAGGACGTGTTGGGTCGACTACCGTCACGACTAGGTAGACTTAGGGTCCTAGTAGCTGTGGATGACGGGTCCGTGGTACCCCGACCCAGTTACCTCTACCTTTTAGGATCACACTACCATTCCTTTTTTGTTGAGCCCTTTGAAACCTGTCGATCCTTGACCTCGTTGATATCACCTTGACGGCCTGATGCCGATGAGCTGCCGCCCATTTGGGATACGACGATTTGTCCTCTGCCCTTTGGTCCGGATCGCCCATTTGGGATACGATGATTTGTTCTCTGCCCTTATAGCCTGGACGTGCTTTGATGTGTTTGGATATCCCCGCCAAGATGATTTAGGTTATTCCGTGGGCCTCATGTGTCAATGAGTCGCTACCCATTTGGGATGTGAGAGACTCACTCTCTGCCCGACGGTTTAGCTCGAGCTTTGAAGCATCGAGACCGTTCCCACACGGAATAACCTTCCTTTGAGTACCTATTGCCCCAGATTCACGATAATCCAAGCAAAACTCCTTTTATCGAGAGTATTCTTGAGTACCCCCAAGATGTAATTAACCAAATGGGATACGTCCCCTTGGGAGTGCTCTTGACCCCAGAATAGGCACCTACACCCTGAATCTCTGGTTATGGGTAGTCTACATAGGTATTCTTTCGCGGATATCGGTTTAAGGTGCTTTCGCCCGATCTTGTTTGGGCGGACACTCTTAACCTATCCTTGCGAGGTTTACCGCACGTAGGCTCTCCACGTTTTGTGTTTTCTCTTGTTTATCATTTTGTCGTATGTCCCTTCTTATTCGGTTCCTCTCTTCTTCGAATCATTGATCTGGTTCGGAAGAGAGATTTATTCGAATGGGGGAAGTATATGACGATCGACAAGCTGGCGACTCCTTTTAAAATAAAAGAGAGAAAGACGAACAAAAACATTGACAAGATTAACAATAAGGTAAAGTTACTATTACCACAACTACTCTTGGAAGTAAAAGGGAACCTCTAAAAATTAACTTAGCATCCAACTCAGATGATAGATCATTTTTAGTTGGAGCCTCTAATCAAGCTACTACGATAGGGTCCAAATTAATTATTTCTCTTGAAGAAGAAGACAATCAAGAAATAGTCTAAGAGTAGAAGAAATACATGCCCGAGTTAAACACTTTTAAAAGACAAAACTAGTATGTGAAACGTTCACTGTGATTATGCTATCTATTGGCATAGTTGTTGGTTCAACATTTAAGGAGTTTCCAGCACTGGAGAGTCATTACTAGAGTCAAATTTTTTTATTCAATTATTTATCCTCAATTTTAAAGTTTGATGTGAAACGTGAAGATGACTATTCAAATAAATAATAGAACTCCCTATTAATTGGTATCCTCTATGTGTTTTGAATTTGCTTACTCATGGTTTGTTATCATCTTACTTGTTCAAAACCAAATCATAACACCTAAAGGAATTCAAGAAAACTAGATAGAATGAAAGAAAATTAAACACAAATCTTGGCCTTGTAATTGTTGGGCCAGTAGATGATACTAAATATTGCATGATGATCACTCATGATCTAAATTCTGATGTGTTTCTGACACAAGAAGTAATAGTTCTTAACCATTCCCATTTTGAAACCTCATATAATTTAGTTGATATTTAAGTTAGGGATGTATCCTTTGAACTTGAATTAAAAAAATACATAACGGAAGAGGTCAAATAAATCAAACTAAGCATTGATGAAAGTCCACGTCCCATTTTTATAAGTTACTTAATAATTGAGATGCTAATGGTTTAATTAAGCAACATATTCAATTTAAGGATTGCTTTACATGGACATACGATAAAATGTTGGGATTATTCTCCAATCTGGCAGTCTAAAAGCTTAAGGATTGGCCTATATGTTTCAGTTAAGAAAGTTCCTTGACTCATTTTGTTGGAGTTTGAGCAACAAGTTGTAATTGATGTCAAGAAATTGATTGATACTAGCTTTATCAGGGAGGAGAGATATCAAATTTGGTTAACTAGCATTGTTCATTTTAAGAACAAGAATTTTCAAATCCATATTTATGTCAATCTGGGACATCTGAGTAAGGCATGTCCCAAGGATGAGTTACCATTGCAAATTTTGGAGCTCATGGTGGATATTTCTTCTGCTTATGTATTCTTCTCCTTCATGGATGGTTCATCCAGCTATAAAAAAATCCAAGTGGTCATTGAGCATGAAAAGCTCACAGTATTCATAACACTGATTGGAATTTTTTTATTATAAAGCCAAGCCTTTCAATCTTAAACATATTGGTACTACTTACCAATCGACCATGACCTTGATTTTTCACAAGTTTATCCTCAATCATATGGAATGCTATGTTGATGATCTCATGGTCAAATCTAAGAATAAGGCCATTGGTATGACTTAAAAGTCAATTTTAAATTGTTTCGTTGCTATGATATGATTAACCCTTTAAATTATGGCTATATGGTAACTTCTATAAATTTTTTAGGCTTTGTAGTAAAGCAATAAGGATAGAGATTGTTTCTAATAAGATTAAGGTTATCTTAATATAGTAACTTCCTAAGAGCGGCTTATTTAAGATTCCTTCAAGGTAGGTTAACATATCTGACATGCTTTATCTCATATTTTTCTAGCAAGTGTCAACCAATTATAACATTGGGCAAATAGATTCCAAATTTATTTGTGATGATAAATGCCAGTGCACATTAAAAAATTTAGTAATATTTGATTACACCTCATTTATTGGTTTCTCCTGACTCACTTAGATCAATGAAGATGATAAAGAGAATACACTTTAGTATCTAAGCCATCATCTAATCCCATTATTAACTAGATACCCACTTATTGACAAGCATTGCTTAGTCTTTAGTCTTTATAGCCAAAAAAATGAAGGCATTACATGCTTTCTCATAAAATGAACCTTATTTCAAGGATTAATTATTTAAATTTTTTGATAATTTGATTGATGATTGTAATTTATTTAGCTCATTGGTCAATGATACTATTATAGTTTGATATTGCATATGTTCCTTTATATGTCATTAAAGGTCTGGATCGTACAAACTTTTTAGCAGCATATGTGATACACCTAAAATATATAGTGTTTTTAGACACATTTTTATACCTATTTTTGAGATAGTGCACTTTAATGAAAGGTATTTTTGTGTTTTTCTTGCAGATACAAGTAAAAATGGAAAAAATGCTTAAAGGAGTGAAAAAGGATCAAATTTGGACCAAAAAGGTGAAAAATTGTGCAAAAGAGTTTTGGTGCCTAAGCGTCAGATCCAGCGCTTAAGCATCAGTTAAACAGAGAAGGCCGCGCCTAAGGCACCTCTTGGAAAACTATAAAAGAAAGAAGAGAGGACTTAGAAAAGAGTCCTGAAGGTAAAGAAAGAAGAGAGGACTTAGAAAAGAGTCCTGAAAATATTGGATCTTGGAAAACTATAAAAGAAAGAAGAGAGGACTTAGAAAAGAGTCCTGAAAAAATTGGTAAGTTCTAGAAAACTATAAAAGAAAGAAGAGAGGACTTAGAAAAGAGTCCTTAAAATATTGGCAAGTTTGAAAGTTCTTTTCTTGGAGTTAGTTCGGAGAGATTGGATGCGTCTCTTGGGAAAATACATCGAATCAAGACACATTTTGAAGAGATCCCAAGGCACCTCTTGGAAAACTATGAAGAAAGAAGAGAGGACTTAGAAAAGAGTCCTGAAAATATTGACAAGTTTTGAAAGAAAGAAGAGAGGACTTAGAAAAGAGTCCTGAAAATATTGGAGAAAACTATAAAAGAAAGAAGAGAGGACTTAGAAAAGAGTCCTGAAAATATTGGCAAGTTTTGAAATTTCTTTTCTGGGGAGATAGTTCAGAGAGATTTTCAGGAACCACTTTTTATTTAATTTATCCTTTTTCTTATTTTGTTTTGAGTGATTGTAAAAGAGAAGAGATTAAAAGGAACTTCAAGAGTTTGGTGGAGGACTTGAGATAAGTTTTTATCTTTTTTCGACTACTTTTGGTTTTAATTGAAACATATTGTTGGTTTGACAATGATTTCTTCTTTTAAACTAAAGTGTGGTTTTGTTTTCTCCATGGATTCTAAGTAATTTTCTTTATCTTTCTTCTTAAAATGATAAGTAATTAAGTTTTGGATGGAATTTGTGGAGAGTATTGATTGTTAATGTTGGAAGAAGTTGTAATGATTTAAATCCATGCACTTCATTTACTTCTTGATTTGGCCAATCCAGATGTTAAAATTTTTTGTGAGCTCAATCAGCAATTGGAAAGAATCACATGAGCTTGTGTGAATGAGAATGTATTTTATATGATTGAGTGCAAATAAATAGTGAAATATTCATTGAAGGGCGTAAAGTTAGAGGACTTTAAAGTGCCAGGTTAAAGACCCCAACTTGGTTTATTATTTTAGGTTCTGATACAAGAATATTAGCCCCCAGGTGGAGGGAATCGAGGGAACTGTAGAGTGAGAGCTAGTATCTTCCCTGCCTAGCCGGTCTTCAGAACTATTCAAACTTTAAATTAGCCAATGTTCTTCATCTCTAGTAAGGGTAAAGAATATTATTACTCATATTTGGCACAACACAATTTGCATACTTCCACAACAGTAAGGGTAAAGAATATTATTGCTCCTATTTGACACAACACAATTTGCATACTTTCACAATAGAATTCCTATACCGTAAGGGTAAAGAATATTATTGCTCCTATTTGGCACAACACAATTTGTATACTTCCACAACAGAATTTCTATACTTATTACTGATTCATGATAAGAAGAAACATATTTTGTATTAAATACTTTTCTTCTTCGAAAACTTTAGTTATCTTTTTAAGTTGTTACTATTTCGTTAAAATATCAAAAATACCAAAAATTATTTACATTTTAAATTCTTGAAAAAATCATTTTTAGTTTAAGTAATTATCTTTTTAAAAATAAAAAAACTTTCTAAAAAATGCATATTGCATAATCTTCCCTGTGGGTTCGATATTCAGGTCCTAATAAAAAAATCCATATATTACTTGATAACGATACATATACTTGCATAGTATCCCAATATAAATATATATAAATTAAAAAGTTAAATTATTATTTTTATTCAAAATCAAGTTTTTGGTTTTTTTGTAAAATAAGGAAATATAAGTTAAAAATACCATCAAAACTATTGTTATACTATGCATAAATATTAAGTATTTAGGAATCAATTTTTTTTGCGCCGTTGTCGGGGATTAAAATCTTCAAGTAGTGGTGTCGACTTGATAAATCCTTACATATACAAAAAAGTTGGGATCAAGTTTTTGGCATCGTTGCCCGGGGAGGATCGAAAGAAAAAAAACTAAGTAAATTTCTATTTTTAGAAAGTCTTATTTAAACTTTAAATATTGTATCTTATTTTTATGTTTTATTTTAATTTATATTATGTTAGTGTATGTGTAGTTCAGGTTCTGAAGGACTAGTGTCCTACGATTTAGAATTAGAAAGAACTAATAGAAAAATCAGAAAAACAAAAAAAAATTAAAAACCTTGAAAAATCCAAAAAAAATACAGAAATGGCAAACCAAAATAATCAAAATGTTGAAATTCATCAAGAGTTTAGACCTTTAAGAGATAATGCCAACCCTACGACAGATGAACTTCATTGTAGTATTTAAAAACCTACTGTAATGGCTAATTCATTTGAGCTTAAACCTGCTATTATCCAAATGGTATCAAATAATTAGTTTGGGGGATCACCCACTGAAGATCCAATTTTACATCTTTCCAATTTTCTAGAATTGTGTGCTACATTTAAATACGATGGTATTTCAGATGATATCATAAGACTTAGGTTATTTCCTTTCTCACTGAGGGATAAAGCTAAGATGTGGTTGAATTTTTTAGCACCTGAATCTATCAGAACTTGAGTTCATTTAGCACAAAAATTCCTTGCTAAATATTTTCCACCATAAAAAACTGCAAAACTTAGAAATGATATTACATCTTTTAATCAATTTGAAGGGGGAATCTATTTATGAAGTATGGGAATGATTTAAAGAACTCTTAAGAAAGTGTCCACACCATGTTATACCAGATTATTTAATAATTTAAACTTTTTATAATGGATTAATTGGTTCTCTTAGATCTATTATTGATTTTGCTGCTGGTGGTTCATTGATGTCAAAATCATTTCATGACATTTATGCTTTAATTGAAGAAATGGCTACCAATAATTTTCAATGGCCTTCTGAGAGGGTAAACTCAAAGAAAGTAGCCAATATTCATGAAACTAATGCATTTACTATGTTATCAAATCAAGTTGCTGCAATTTCAAGGAAGTTAGACCAATTTGGAATGAATTTTTCTCAACCAATTTCCATGATTGAAGATAATTCATTAGGCCAAATGGTAGATTCTCAAGCATCATTAGAAGCTTTGAATGTCATAAATAAAAAGCAAAATAACCCATATTCCAATTATTATAACCCACATTGGAAGAACCATCCCAACTTTAACTAGAATAACAATTTAGGTGGTAATAATCAGTAATGGGAGAACAACCATGTAAACCCATTGGGAAACTGGAACAACCAAGGGAATAATAGTTATAGATCTACTTATCCTCCAGGTATCAACAATAATACAAAATTTAAGGATAAGAAGTTGTCGATAAAAGAAGTGGTGTTACAAATGGGTAATCAATTACAAAGTTGAGGAACTACAATTAGAAATATTGAGAATCAACTTGAGCAAATTGCAAGTTCATTAAGTAATAGATCCCAAGGAACACTTCCTAGTAATACTAAATCAAATCCAAAAGACCAGAATAAAAAATAAGTTAAAGCCGTACAACTTAGAAGCGGAAGAGAGTTGGAAGATTGTTCAAAAAGAAATTGAAGTGGAGAGAGAGAAGAAATTGAAGAATAAAAAGACGATGCTCCAAAAGATTCTGAAAGACCTATATCTCCCTGAAAATTGATTTAAAAAATCACCACCTCCATTTCCTCAGAGACTTTGACAACAGAAGTTGGATAAGAAATTTTTAAAACTTCTAGAAATATTTAAGAAGCTTACAATTAATATTCCATTTGCTGAAGCCTTCGAACAAATGCCAAGCTATGTAAAGTTTACGAAGGATATTCTCAACAAAAAAAGGAAGTTTGAAGATAATGAGACTGTTGCACTTAGTGAGGAGTTAGTATATATTACAGAAGAAACTTTTTGAAAAGCTTAATGATCCTGGTAGCTTTACAATTCCATGTGCAATAGGAGACAGATTTTATGGGGAAGCTTTTATGTATTTAGGTGCAAACATTAACCTTATGTCATTATATATATTTAAAAGATTGGGATTAAGAGAAATAACCCCTACTACTATAACTCTGCAGTTAGCATATCATTTAATAACCTACCCAAAAAGAGTTATAGAAGATGTCCTAGTAAAAGTGGATCAATTTATCTTTCCTGTTGATTTTACTGTGCTAGATATGGAGGAAGATAAAGAGATACCTATCATTTTGGGGAGACTTTTCCTAGCTACATGAAGAGCAATGATAGATGTGCAGAAAGTAGAATAAACAATGTATGTCAATGATCAAACTGTTACTTTCAACATTTCAAAATCAATGAAATACCCTACAAAAGGTAAAGATGATGAATGCTATAGAATGGATGTTATAAATATCTGAGCGAGTGTCATTTCAAGACTACTTATGAAGAAAAATCTAAAGAAAAAAATTTAGAACACAAGCAAAAGAGGAATTAGATCAATGTGTAAACCTTTCTAAGGAAGATTCAAGTTATGTTCAAGAAAGTTTTGAAATTTTGGACACGATAGACAAAGATAATCAATCTATTGAATAACCTCTAGAACTTGAGTTGAAATTACTTCCTGAACATTTAAAATATGCCAGGAGATTCCTCTAATTTACCTGTTATAATTTCCTCAAAGTTAACAAAGGACGAAGAAGAAAAGCTGATGAAAATTTTGAAAAATTTTAAGAAAGCCTTCGAATGGAGAATTGTAGATATTAAAGGAATCAATCCTTCAATTTGTATGCATAGAATTAATCTAGAAGAAAACTGCAAACCCATGGCTGATCCACTAAGGAGATAAAATCATGTTATGAAATAGGTTGTGAAGAAAGAAATTTTAAAGTGGTTAGATGCTGGAATTATCTACCTTATTTCAGATAGTGCATGGGTTAGTCCAATTCATTGTTTTCCTAAGAAAGGAGTAACTGTAACTGTAAATGAGCATAATGAGTTAACACCTACTAGACAAGTTACAGGGTTGTGAATGTGCATTGATTATAAAAAATTAAATCTTGCCACTTGGAAAGATCATTTTCCACTACCCTTTCTAAATCAAATGCTGAAAAGACTAGCTAGGCATAAATACTTTTGTTTTCTGGATGGATATATTGATTATTACCAAATTCAAATATCTCCTGAGGATCAAGAAAAAACAACATTTACCAATCTTTATGGTACTTTTGCTTTTAGAAGAATGTCCTTTGGTTTATGTAATGCCCCTGCTAGATTTCAAAGATGTATGATAGCAATTTTTTGTGATTTAATTAAAAAAGGGATTGAAGTCTTTATGGATGACTTTTCAGTGTTTTGAACTTCATTTGACTCATGTTTAGAACATTTATCTAAAGTTCTTAAGTGTTGTGAAGAAACAACTTAACTGGGAAAAAGGCCAACTTATGGTAACAAGAGGAATTGTATTAGGTCATCAAATATCAGAAAATGGTATGGAAGTAGATCCTGCTAAAATTCAGGTGATCACTAATTTACCTCAAATATCAAAAAATGGTATGGAAGTAGATCCTACTAAAATTCAAGTGATCGCTAATTTACCTTATCCAACAAAAATGTAAGGGAAATTAAGAGTTTTTAGGATATGTTGGATTCTCCAAGCGATATATTAATGACTTTTCTAAGATTGCTAAGCCTTTATGCCATTTACTAGAGAAAGATGCAATTTTCAATTTTTATGAGGAATGCCTAAAAGCTTTTAAATTATTAAAAAAATTAATCACTGTACCAATTATAATTTCACCAAATTGGGAAAAACCTTTTGAACTTATGTGTGATGCAAGTGATTATGATATTGGAGCTGTTTTAGGACATGATATGATAAAATTTTTAAAGTTATTTATTATGCTAGTAAAACTTTTAATGACACTGAAATTAATTATACAACAACTAAAAAAGAGTAATTAGCAATAGTATATGCCATTGATAAATTTAGATCATATTTGATTGGGACTCATTGTATAGTGCATACAAATTATTCTGCTATTAAGTACTTAATGAAAAAGAAGGATACTAAATCGAAACTTATAAGATGTATTTTTCTTTTACAAGAACTTGATTTTAAAATAGTAGATCGGAAGGGAACTGAAAATCCAATTGCTGATCATTTGTCCAGGCTTGAATTAGAAAAACCACTCTTTTTTGAAAAAGAAATTAATGAACATTTTTCAGATAAAAAATTGGTCACTATAAATGAGTGGTGTGTTCCATGGTATGCCGAAATGACATACCAATAAATGAGGAAATTTATTTCTGAAGCTAAAACTTATTTTTGGGATGACCCATATTTATATAAATAAGGAAAATCATTTGAAGATGTGTGCCATTAGAAGAAACTTATGAAATTATCCAAAAATGCCATAATTCTTATTTTGGGGGACATTTTGGTATTGATAAAATAACATACAAAATTGTACAATTTGGATTTTATTGGCCTACAATTTTTAGAGATGTTAATGCTTACATCAAAACTTGTGATAGATGTCAAAGAGTNAAAGTTATTAAGGAAACATCATATAAATCATAGGATTGCTACTGCTTATCATCCTCAGGCAAGTGGTCTGGCTGAATTATGCAATCAGGAAATTAAAAGAATTATGGAAAAATCTGTGAATCCAACAAAATTGGATTGGTTAGTCAAACTTGAATATGCTTTGTGGGCTTATAGGATTGCATATAGAACTCCTATAGGAATGTCTCCATATAAGCTAATATTTGGGAAAGCTTGTCACTCACACGTTGAACTTGAGCATAAAGCATATTGGGCTATTAAAAAGTTCAATTATAATTTAAAAGATGTTGGTGAGAAAATATTGTTATAATTAAATGAGCTTGAAGAGATAAGGAATGAATCTTATAAGAGTGCTAAGATTTATAAAGAAAAGATAAAAATGTGGCACGATCGAAAGATTCTTACTAAAAATTTTCAGTCAGGGCAACAAGTTTTGCTATATACTGCAAGATTAAGATTATTTCCAGGCAAACTTAAGTCCAGGTGGATGGGCCCATTTGTTGTGATAAAAGTTTATCATTATGGAGCTGTGGATATTAAAGATCCTAATTCTAAGAAAATTTTTAAAGTGAATAGACATAGTCTGAAACCTTATTATATAGGGGATCAGCATAAATATAATGATGGAATGATGTTGGGTCAACCAGAATGAGCACTAGTTACGTCAGGATATAATTGTTGTTTTGAGTCTGATTAAGAAATTTGGGGTATTATTTTTGAGTTTATTATGTGCTAGTAATGATTTTTAGACTTTATTTAGTGACCTAGACATGTTAAAATGAGAATTTGGACGGTAAGTTGACTGGTGCAAAAATGTGCACTAACGTTTAAGTGTCAGATCCGGCGCTTAAGCGCGGCAGTTTAATCACATGTGAAAATTTTGATTTCTAGAAGGTATAACTGCAATTTAGTTGTAATAAACGTGTCTTGGCAATTTCTAGTCGTGCCTAGAAGTTATGAGAGGGATATAGGCCTATAAATAGAAGGGGTTTGTGAAGGAATTTCACTCCAGATTATTTTTATCCCTAAAAGTCTATGAAAGAGAGAGATTTAGAGATATCGTCTTCATGTGAGATGGGTTTGAAGAAGAAGGAAGAAGTTCGTTAGTCAAAGTGCACAGGAGATGTATAACGTTTTCTTAGTCGTTAGTATTGAAGGGATATCGAAGAAGATCAACCAGATGGAGAATACTATATCTGTATTAGAGACTAAGGTGCTTGAATGGCATCCTCATCTAGAACATATTTGGTGGCAACTTAAGATGCAATTCAGCCATACTAGTTATGTAGAGGAAGCGGATAAGTCGATGTTCATTAAGCAAAAGTGGATCGAAGATGATAGTATTAGAGCTCGTCACCACGGTCCATTTTATCAACTCTATATTCCTGGAGATACTACTGAAAGACAAGAATTCGTTCCTTCTAATGAAGAGTGGCATTAAGTAAAGTGTTAGGGATTGTGTATTTGGAGTCATGTTCTTAAGTGTGTTAGTGTTTATGTCTTGTGTTTAGTGTTTGTGTCACTTTTGTGTTTAATTGTAAAATGTGTGTTAAGTGTTTTGTACTTAGAAAAATTTTCTCATCCAAGCTTACTTGGAGAGAGAACTAAGTGTTAAATGTGTTTGTACTTGTTTGTGAATTAATATAAGTTTGTTTTTTTGTGAAAATTTGTGTTATTTTTAGCCTGGAATTGAATTAATTATTATGAAGAATTTTGAGAGAGAAGGGAGTTATAGGAAGTAAAAAAAGTCATTTAAGTGCTATGAGACCATTTAGTGGTGGTTTAGTTAGGCTAATAGTGCATTTTACTTAAAATTAAAAATTTTGAAAATTGTGCACTGGCGCCTAAGCGCCACATCTAACACTTAAACGCGAGCCAACCCAAGAGGAAGGCGCCTAAGTGTCAGTTCACGAAAACTGGTTTGCGATCGGTTAAAAGTGAATTTTAAGCCCAAAAATACCATTTTTACACAACCTATCGTCTTCCCCAACTCAAAATCACAATTTTAGGGGCTAGGGCAAGTGGAAATTGAAGATATCTTGGTGGAATCGAGTGAGATTTGCTAGATCCAAGTTCCTTAAGGTAAGAGCTTTACTTCTATGAAAACATTTTGGATTTTCACCATATATTTTGAGCACATTTGGAAGATTTCAAAAATTTACTATTCATGGTGAAAAGTTAAGAAAAATCTATGGAATTTGCTTAGGAAGTTTAGTTAGTGCTTTTAAAAGTTTAGTTTAGTTTTTTAAACTTGATTTTTAAAGTTATTTTTGGAATTTATCAAATTTGTAGAATGGCACCAAGAATGAAAAGAAGTAGAGAAAAGAGCCCATTCAATTCGAGTAAGTTTTTCAGTTCGAAAGCTCAAGATAGATATAGTGACGCTCTGCAGTCACAAAAATTAATTCAAGAGCAATGTTTCAAAAGTCCAGGTGGAGAGGTAGAAGATCTGATAGTCCGCCGATAATGGGAACAGTTTCGTTGTTTCTCTACCATCGCAGTGATTTCTGTTGTGAGGGAGTTTTATGCAAATCTCCTAGAGGCTGAAGACGATCAAGTTATGGTTAGAGGAAAGTTGGTACCTTTTACTTCAGAGGTAATCAACATGTTTAACCATTTATCACCGAAGACTTTAAATTATAGTCCTACTAAGGCGGAGTTAGATGAGATCATTTCATATTTAACTATTGGGAGAGGACTTTGGAAGATAACCAATGAGAGGAAAGTAAATTTCCCAACTTCAAAGTTATGTGCACCTTCGAAAGCCTGGAACTATTTCTTTTCTGCTCGTCTGCTTCCGACCAATCATCTCAGTGAAGTGACCAGAGAGAGAGCTATGTTGAACTATTATATTCAGAAGGGAAAGCCCATCAACATAAGGGCTTTGATCTATCACACTATCATCAGTTCAGCTGCTGCTGCTACTACTACAGATATGGGATTTGCTTCCTTAATATTTTCATTATGCAAGCAGGCTAGAGTGAAGTATGATAGTTGGGAGGAAGTTATGTTACCTCTAAAGCCCATTACGAAGGTGAATGTGTAGACTTATTCTGAGCATTTGATTTTTGGCTAGAAAGGAGGATTTTTTAGAAGTTATGGATTAGAAATGTCTGCTGCATCTACCTCTGCTGCATCTTCATCACGACCATCTACTTCACATGCTTCTACATTTAGAGGTGATACCAAGACTAAGGATGAGTTATTACAAATGATGATGGACAATATCAATTTTACTGCTAATAAGGTACAAAATTTAGAGTGTTTTGTAGATCATACCAATAGTTATAATAGAAGGAAGAGTGATTATGAAGAGAAATTCCACTCATCTTTGGAAAGCCTAATTAGAGGTGAACCAGAAGTGCAATTTCCTCCATATCCTCGATATCCTGATTATGAACCTACAGAAAAAAGGTACACCGGTGATTCTGAGGATGAATAGTAGAGCTGAGAGATTCATTTTATGGTTGTAATATGATGTGAACTATGTGGTCTGAGTTTGCTACATTTGCATTTGTGTGTTGTTTTAGACTATGATTTATGTTGTGTTTTGAATTTTTTTTCTTCTGTTTCTGTTGTGATTATTGTGTTAGATAGTATTTCGTTTTTAAAATTTAGGGTAGTAGTTGTTGTTTTGTATTTAGTACTGTGATTTAGTTAGTTTGGAACTTAACTTAATTTCATATATGTTATAAAGTAGAAAATCTTGCTAGCTTAGATCTTAAACTTGAAATTTAGAAACTGTTGCCTTGCATTTTCTTTTATCATGTTAACGTGTTATTTGCTTTTATACCCACTATTTAGAAGTCTATTGAATCTCCACATGTTAAACTAAAATAAACTGTTAGAAAATTTGATCAAAAATTAATTTTACTCCTATCTTTAGTTTTATACTTGTATAATTAGGATGTAAAAATTCTTGTTAGTATGTTATTTCAATTTTCATTTCCTGCCTATATAATTATCTGATGCTAAACTATTTCATCTGTTAAAAATTTAAGTTTGGGGGGGATTAAAAATATTTTCAAAATCAGAATTTTGTTTTGTTCTCAAATGTACTACAAGTGAATTTTATTTTAAAAGAAAAATTGATTATGTATATGAAGTTATATTANACTATTTGATGCTAAACTGATTAATCTGTTAAAAATTTAAGTTTGGGGGGATGGAAAACATTTTCAAAACTGGAATTTTATTTGTTCTCAAATGTACTACAAGTGAATTTGTTTTTAAAAGAAAAACTGATTATGTTTATGAAGTTATATTAGGGAAGTAAAATTTGATTTTAGAAATGAGTAAGAAATTTTAGTTAAAATTTTAAGTAATGAAGAAAAACTTTAAGTTAAAAATGTTTAGTATAAAAAAGATTAATATAAGTGACTATATTTAGTAAGAAAAATTATATTTTTGAAAAATTTAGATAATTTAAACTTTTATTTTTTATACTTAAATTTCTTTTATTAAAATGATTTTCAAAACTATTATTATATCTATAAGTTAAAGTTTGATCAGGACTTTACTTTAGGAAAAGAGAAGTGGAATTCAAAATCATTAAAGGCCTATCCAGATATAGTAATCATTGCTTGAAAAAAAAAGAAAAAGAAAATAGAAAGAGAAGAAGAAGAAAAAGAAAAAGAAAAAGAAAAGAAATGTAAGGGAGGAGAAGCTTGAGGATTAGTGCCTAATCNGACTTTACTTTAGGAAAGGAGAAGTGGAATTCAAAATCATTAAAGGCCTATCCAGATATAGTAATCCTTGCCTGAAAAATAAAAAGAAAAGGAAAAGAAAAAGAAAAAGAAGAAGAAAAGGAAAAAGAAAAGAAAAATAAAAGAAAAAGAAAAGAAAAAGAAAAGAAAAGAAATGTAAGGGAGGAGAAGCTTGAGGATTAGTGCCTAATCAAAAATTGGTTCTACATTTGATCTTCTTAAGTATAAGACTTGAAAAAATCTTAAGTTTATAAATATGATATAGTAAGTAAAATTATTTTAATAAAAATTTTTAGGTAGAGAAAATAAAAGAACTAAAATCTATATTTAGAAAACTTACAATAATTCTGAATTTGATAGAAACTAATATTTTCATAGTTCTTAACATTAAAAATTTTCAAACTTTAAGTTGGTCTCATTTACTATTTATTTTTTCTAAATTGGACTATTATATTTCTAAATCTAAATTTTAGTAACTCTTAAAGAAACTCATATACATATGATACATATTTGGTTTTTTAAGTTTGAAGTGTCACTTGAGGACAAGTAACATTTTAAGTTTGGGGGATTTTGATACACCTAAAATGACAGATTTTTAAAGATTGAAGTGTCACTTGAAGACAAGTAATATTTTAAGTTTGGGGGATTTTGATACACCTAAAATATATAGTATTTTTAGACACGCACCTATTTTTGAGATATTGCGCTTTAATGGAAGGTATTTTTGTGTTTTTCTTGCAGATACAAGTAAAAAGGGTAAAAAATGCTTAATGGAGTGAAAAAGGATCAAATTTGGAGCAAAAAAGTGAAAAATTGTGCAAAAGAGTTTTGGCGCCTAAGCGCTAGAGGTGAAAAATTGTGCAAAGAGTTTTGGCGCCTAAGCGCCGGTTAAACAGAGAAGGCCGAGCCTAAGTGCCGAGACCCCACGCTTAAGTGCCAGTGGCAGTTACTAGATGAGTAAAATTGGTTTTCACAAATTTTGAAGAGGTTTTTGAGACACCCATTGGCTTAATAGGTGGTTGTAACCACCATGGGCAAAAATTATCATGAAAGGATGCATCTCTTGGGCAAATACATTGAATCAATATGCACTTCTTGTTGACTTACCTCTAAATGGTTACTTTTTTTATGAATTTTTCATGAGTATAAAACATTAATTTAGGACTTGTTGGAGCAATAAATTAACAGTGCAACATCTTATTGAGGGTCAAGGGCTCTTAATTCTTAATTCCTGATAAGACAGGAATTGAACATATATTGTGCTACGCTTATCATCTTTTTGAGTCTTGTGTGAATAATGAAAACTTGTATGAAGCTTTGATCATGGGTTTAGAGCTATTAATTTAAATGTATGTTAAAGAAAATAATATATAATGTTACTCGTAATTGGTTATCAATCAAGCTGTTAGAGTCTATAAAGTTTTGAAACCCAAACTTTTTTGGTATCATCAATACACCATGATGCTTTTTAAACAAACTCTGATTGTGACTTTATATTAGATTCTTTGTAGAAACAATTACATCACATACAATTTGGATAAGCTTACAAAGGAATTTGCTTTTTCTAAAGTGGACTCAATTTATATATAGGTGCAAAACTGAAAGGTCTTATTACACATAGGTTTAGAATACATTAATCAATTGGAGGTAAATATGTGAGTTCTCCTTATGGAAGAAGATCAAGTAAATGAATAAAGACAACCAATGATTAATTATCTCTATGGTGAAAAACTCCCTACTAATAAGTCTCTTGCACATTAGATCAAGTAACAAGCTTTATCTTACACTCTAGCATCTAGAACTTTTGATCATTGGTTGTTTCACCAAATTTTTTTACATATCTCAGAAAGAGCAAAGCATAAAAGTTGGAAACCATGGTACATGTAAGTTTGTGTGGTGCTCACCAGTTTGAGCTTAAAATGAAAGCAAAATTAAAGTTACTGGAATAATTTTAACCATCAATGATGGATGATTGAATGTCTATAGCACATCATTGTCATCAATACTAAGTGCATGATGTTGCCTTGCATCAACCTCCTAATTTCCTACACCCTACATTATCCTCATAACCTTTTGAGACTTGGGATACAAACATCATTAGTTATATCAACCCACCTACCTCCAAATGTCACCAGTCTATACTTATGGTGATGAACTACTTCTCTGAATAGGTGGAGGTCGTCCCTTTATAAGTGTATTCCAATTCTGTAATAATTATGACTTATATAAATTGGTTGTCCCATGCTAAAGTATATCTGATAATGGTATAGTTTTCAATTTTAATAATTTGGTTTGATGGCATAACATTGATTTGAGGTATTTGACCATCTATTAACCTTGAGCAAGTGGATTGGTCAAGGCCTTCAACCAGAATCTTATGCAAATTTTGAAAAATATCTTGGATGAGAACAAATGGAAGTAACACGAAAATGTGGTGTAAGTCTTATGGTTCTAGCATACCACCTATATGACCCCAACTTAGTTAACTTTATTTGTCTTGTTCTATAGGTAAAAGCTATGTTACACTTAGAAGTACAACTTTCCTCACTCACAATTACCATCAATAACAAGATTACTATTGAGCATAATGCTCATTTATGCTTGTTTGAACTCAAATTCCTTGAATGAAAGCATCTTTAATCCCAATAAAATATTAAGTTATACCAAAAATTTCAGGCTCAAGATAAACTATTTTTCCAAAGAATTTTTTAGTGGGTGATTTAGTCTTGGTCCTTCGGCACCCCATTATTAGGGTGGTTCATACCGACTTCTTAATTCTAAGGGCAATGGCTTGATGCTTCCCACCAATGTGGTTGCCTATAAAAATATTATGCTTGACTATACTTGTAAATAATTTGAATCAATAAATCAATTTTTTGCTTGCAGTGATGTTCTTGTTCCTCTTTTTATGATATTTCCTCTTATAAAAGTGAATCATCACTTATGATGAGTGTTAGTTATTTGCTCTCTAGTCTCAAGGGGTAGTGAATGTGAAGTCGTGTAAAAATTTAGCCTAAATTCTAGTTTAAATTAAAATTTAAACAAACTTTTTGATGCAACGCCAAAGCACAATCTAACAGAAAATTCATTATCTAACCTCTTCTTCCAAGTTTGATTTCTTCTTTAAAGTTCCCCTTTCTGTAGGTTAGGTAAGGTAGAAATCCTATTACAACTTACTCTCACACACATAACTCATCAGGTTCGACCTTAATTTGGATTGAAACAAGCCTATTTATCACCTTTAAAAATTTTCTGCCCTCCTTCTATGGGTTTTACTTAGGACTGGAGTATGCTAATTGAGCAACTTCCTTAGTTTCTACTCAACTAACTCTGAGATTAAATGTTAGAATCTGAGCATTTTTTCTGATCTAGTCATCTTGCATACCTTTCAAGTTAGATGCAAGTCCCTGAGATTTTTTTTAATGTAGTCAATTATCTTTCACAATTAGCTCTTAAGTTTGATCTGAGTAACCAAGCATTCCTTCTTGATTTGATCATCTTAACCAGCTCTTAGGTCAGATGTGAGTCCCTAAGGTTTCTTTCTTGATCTAGTTGCCTTAATTTCCTTCTATGTTAGATGTGGTGGATCCCCAAGATCCTTTCATTGTTTATTTGGTTATCTTTATCAATCAACTCTAAGGTTGGATGTGAGTCCCAAGATTTTTTTCTTGATCTAATCACCTTGACAAGCTCTTAGGTTAGATGTGAGTTTCTTAGCTTTTTTTTTATCTAGTTACCCTATATATCTCCTAGGTTAGATATGATTCCCAAATCTTTCTTTCCTAGTGTATTGAGTTATCTTTCTCGATCAAATCTCACTATAGATGTGAGTCTCTAAGCTTTTTTGTTTGATCTGATTACCCTGCCCATCTCTCAATTTAAATGTGAGTCCCCAGCTTTCTTTTCTAATCTAGTCATTTTATCATTCTCTTAAGTTAGATGTAGGTCCACAATTTATTTTTCTTATTGTATTTAATTACCTTTGTCAATTAAAGCTGAAATTAGATGTGAGCCCCTATGCTTTTATTTCTGATATGATCACCCTAACTAGCTCTTGGTTTAAATGTGAGTCTCAATTTTTTTCCTTGATCAAGTCATCCTATCTATCTCTTACGTTAGATGTGAGTTGCCAAGATTTCATTCCTATTTTACTCAATTTGTCTACCTCCTAGGTTTTATGTAAGTTACTGAGCTTTCTTTCCTATTGTAATCATTTAACTTTATCGATCAACTCCTAGGTTAGATGTGAGTCCCCAAGTTTTCCTTCCTAACTTGATCACCACAACTAGCTCTTAAGTTAGATGTGAGATTTTGAGGTTTCTTTTATGATTTAGTTACCATGTCTATCTCTCAAGTTATGCGTGGCTCCACAAACTTTCTTTCTTAGTGTAGTCAATTACCTTTATTGGTTAACTCTCATGTTGGATGTGAGTCCCTATGTTTTCCTTGATCTGATCACATTAACTAGCTCTCAGGTTAGATGTGATCCCTTAACTTTCTTTCTTAATCTAATCACCATGTCTATCTCCTATATTAGATGTGAGTCACTGAGCTTTCTTTCTTGGTATGTTTAGGGATACACCAAAATAATATGGTATTTTAAGTATATATTTTATGATTATTTTTTGTGATATTGCACTTTAAAGAAGGGTATTTTTATGCTTTTGTTGTAGGAATATCAATTTTAGGCATTTGGAGCAAAACTAACAAAAAGGAAGAAATTTGCAGCCAAAATAGCTAAGTTTTAAATTATGGCGCATGATGCGCCAGATGCGCCAAAATGGCGCCAGATTGATGGGCCAGATTGGTACCACATGCATCGGATTGGTGTCAGATGCGCCAAAACCCAGAATAGCACGGTCTTAAGCAAACTGGCACATGATGACCCAGATTGGTGCCAGATGTTCCATTTGACAGAGAGTTGGAGCATTATGCGCCAGGGATGAATTTTTGCTGATTAATGCAGTTCAAGACAAATTTTGTGTGAATTTTCAAAGGGACACTTGCTCTAAACACTCATTTGATTAATTCAATACATCTAGACACTTTAGAAGGTTCTTTTATGAAGGGATATATCACATGGATAAATGGACATGTCTTTTAAATTCAAAAGAGTTGACTTTTGGATAAAACTTTGGGGGGAATTTTGATTTTTTTTAGGGAGGTAGCCTTTAATAAAAGAGAGGGAATTCTATAGCTAGAAGAGAGAGGAATTTTAAGGGGCATGAGGTGTGTGGCGTGAAGAAGGAGAGTAGAGAGAGAGAGAAAGTCAAGGGCTTGGAGATTTTTTTCAAGGATTATAAGAGGATAGGGAATGTGAGAGATTTCTTCTTCATTACACCTCTAAGAGAGAATTGAGAGTGCTTATAAAGAGAGAAAGGCTTGGAGAGAACTTCTAGGAGTTTTCATGGGAAGGATTGTGAGATAATTTGTGTCTTTTATTTCTTTTATTTTGTAAACTTGTTTTTAGATATGAAATCTGTGTTTTATTGCATCCTTCTCATGAATATTAAGTAGTCTTCTTTATCCTTCTCCCTACTTTGAGATAGGTTTTGTGCAGAATTGATTTTATTTTATATAGCTATAAATGTCAATAATTTGTGATGATTTGAACTCCGATCTTCATTTACTCTTTAATCTAGCCAATTGAAATATTAAAATGTAATGAAAATCATATGTTTTGAAAGGGCTATGATTTCTACAACATGAGGAGAATCACATTTGATTTCAGGGGAGAGAGTTGTATCCATTGAATTGGGTGCAAATAAAAAGGAAAATTTACTTTGTTGGATGCAGAATTAGACATTTTAATGTGACAGATTAAAATCCCAAATTTGATCCAGTTGATTGGAAACTGATACGAGATTGTTAGCTCTCAGAAGAGGGAGTAGTGGAAGCTTTGGAGTGGCAGCCAATATCCTCCGAGCCTTACCACGAAATTAGGTACCAAACTCTGGATTAGTCAATGTTCTTTATGCACTTGGAAGAGG
>JXCR01065242.1:747460-759204 GCA_002079205.1 Phalaenopsis hybrid cultivar
GGGTAAAGAATAGGATTGCTCCTATTTGGCACAAAATAATATATATATATATATATATATATATATATGTACTCATTGTAAAGGGGAAGGATGCTTTCTTAAATTTGAATTTTCTGTCACAACATCTTAGTTTTCATTTTCGTAAATTTACTTTTGAAAGTTTAGCATTTAGTTTAGTTAACTTTGTCTTTCAACTACATTTTAATTAGCATTCACTTATTACTTAGTATTCAAACTTTACACTTTACTTTTTTTAGTTTTAAAATAGTAATTGACATTTTAATCTTAAGAACTTATTTAAAGAAATTTTCAACTTCTCTGTGGGATCGATATCTAGGACTCCATTAGAGCCCTTTATTACTTGAGCGATACGTCTATTTATATTATTTTTAAAGGAGATTTTGCAGTTTAAAGATTATAAATGATAAAATTATTTTAATTGAAGTTATTTTATTTGGATTAATTTACATATTTGCTATTGTATCTGCCATGTGTATTTTGTAATATTGAAAAATATTTGCAAAACTAACACACTAAATCCACCCGCATCAAGATTTTGGTGTCATTAGTAGAGAATTAATAGAAAGTAGTAGTAAGTTATTTTATAATTTATAGTATTCTTATTTTATAAACTAAAAAACAAAGAGACTTTTTAGTTTATTTTGAATATTTTCTTATTTAAGTGTGTTTGCTTATTTTTAAAACTACTTGTTGTATCTGTTTATCTGTAGTGTAAGATCTAAAAATTTTGGTACCTTACAATTCTGAGTTAGAAAGAATAATTAGAAAAATTTTAAATCAATAAAAAAGTGATAGACCATAGTAGCAAAATGGCTTGTAATTTGAGTAATGCTGGAAATTAAAATTAAAATCATCAAAAACCTTTAAGAGATTATGTTAATCCTATAACAGATGAGATTAATTTAAGTATATAAAACTCTACTGTAGCTGCCAATTCATTTGAGCTTAAACTTGATATTATCCAAATGGTTCAAAACAATCAGTTTGGGGGAACACCAACTGAAGATCCTAATTTACACCTTGCTAGTTTTCTAGAATTGTGTGCTACATTTAAATATGATGGAGTGTCGACCGACGTCGTCGGACTTAGAATTTTTTTCTTTTTCACTAAGGGATAAATCTAAGATTTGGTTACACTCGTTAGCATCTGAATATATCACAACTTGGGGAGATTTATCACAAAAAATTTTATCTAAATATTTCTCACCTTCACAAACTTCTAAGTTTAGAATGATATTACATCTTTTTGTCAGTTTGAAGGGGAATCAATTTATGAAGCCTAAGAAAGATTTAAAGATCTCTTTGTAAAGTGTCCATACCATGTGTTGCCAGATTAGTTAATAATTCAAACTTTTTATAATGGATTGGTTGGATTGATAATTGACGGTGCTTGTGGTGGATCATTATTGTCAAAACCATTTGATGAAACATATTCTTTAATTGAAAAGATGACTACTAATACTTTTTAATGGCCCTCTAAAAGGGTAAATCCAAAAAGAGTAGTCAGTGTTCATGATTCAGATGCAATATCTATGTTAGCTGCACAAATAGTTGTTATATCGAAGAAGATTGATCAATATGGAATGAATTATTCTCGAACATCACCTGTGCTTGAGGAAAATTCATTGGGACAAATGATAGAATCTCAATCTTTGTATGAGACCTTAAATGAAATAAATAACCATTCTAATAATCCTTATGCTAATTATTATAATCCTGGTTGGAAGAATCATCCAAATTTTAGTTAGAGTAATAATAATTCTAATCTTACAAATCTGCAATGAGGAAACAACACTGCGAACCCATTGGGAAACTCCAACAATCAAGGAAATCCAACTTATAAACCTTATTACCCTTCAAAATTTAATAATTTGTAGAGTAAGGAGAAAAAGTTATCAATGGAAGAATTGATATTGCAAATGAGGAGTCAATTACAAAGTCAAGGAACTGCAATTAGAAACATGGAAAATCAATTGGGATGTATTGCTACCGCACTTAGCAATAGACCTCCAGGAACATTGCTGAGTAATGTTGAAGTAAATCCTAAAGATCAGTACAAAGAGCAAATTAAGGTTATTCAACTGAGAAGTGGAAAAGAATTAGAAAGCAGAGTTCAAGAAGAAGTGGAAGTTGAAGTTGAAAAAGATGACGTGGAAAATGAAAAATCTAATGAAGATTTTCATTTTGAGTCATAATGTCCTATTAAACCAATGAAAATTACTATAGAAAGACCACCACCTCCATTTCATCACAGATTGAAGCAGAAAATAGAGATAACCAATTTTTAAAATTTTTATAAATATTGAGGAAATTAACGATAAACATTACATTTGAAGAGAATTTGAAAAGTAATATATGGAATATCAAAATGAGGATAACATTCAAGATGAATCTACGAAAGTGAGTAAAGAAGATTTGAAATATGTTCAGGAAAAATTTGAAATATTAGATCATACATAAAGTAATAAGAATTTGATTTCATCTATTGAGAAACCTCCTAAACTAGAACTGAAGACACTTCCCACACATTTGAAGTATGCATTCTTAGAAGATTTATCTACATTACCTGTTATAGTATCCTCAGAATTAATTGATGAGCAAAAATAAAAGTTGTTGCAAACTTTGAGAAGATATAAAAAAGCCTTTGGATGGACATTAGCTGATATTAAAGAAATTCGTCCTTCAATTTGTATGCATAGAATTTTATCAGAAAATCAACATGAACCAAGAGTTGAACTTCAAAGGATATTAAATCCTATGATGAAATAAGTTGTTAAGAAAGAAATTTTAAAATGGTTAGATGTTGGAATAATATATCCTATTTTAGACAGTGCTTGGGTAAGTCCAATTCACTATGTTCCAAAGAAAGGAGGAGTGATTGTGGTGTCAAATGAGAATAATGAATTAATACCAACAAGAAAAGTCATTGGATGGTGAATCTGCATAGACTATAGAAAATTAAGATCTATCACTAGGAAGGATCATTTTCCTTTACCCTTTTTGAACCAGAAGTTAGATAGGTTGGCTAGACACATATATTTTTATTTTCTAGATGGATATACCGATTACCATCAAATACCTATAGCTCCAGAGGATCAAGAGAAAATAATATTTATTAGTCCTTATGGAACTTTTGCTTTTCGACAATTTTCCTTTAGATTATGTAATGTGTCTGCAACATTTCAAAGATGTATGATGTCAATTTTCAGTGCTTTAATTGAAAAAGGGATTGAAGTTTTTATGGATCTTTTTTCAGTGTTTGGAACTTCATTTAAAATATGTCTAAATCATCTAGAGAAAGTTTTTGAATGATGTGAAAAGACTAATCTTGTATTGAACTAGGAGAAATATCAATTTATGGTTGCAGGAGGAATTGTGCTTGGGCATAAATTTTCAAAAAATGACATGGAAGCAAATCCTCCAAGTTTCAGATTATATCAAACTTACCTCTGCCTACTAATGTAAGAGGAGTTAGGAGCTTTTTAGGGCATGCTTGATTTTACAGGCGATATATTAAAGATTTTTCAAAAATTCCTAAACCTCTATGCCAACATCTTGAAAAAGATATAAAATTTGATTTCAACCACGATTGTCTTAAAGCCGTTGAAACTTTTAAAGATAAATTGATCACTGCTCCTGTAACCCGATTGGGAGAAACCTTTTGAATTAATGTGTGATTCTAGTGATTATACAATAAGAGTTGTTGTAGGGTAGAGATATAATAATATTTTTAAAGTTATATACTATGCTAGTAAGACTCTTAATGATGCACAGATTAACTACACCACCACTGAAAGAGAGTTATTAGTCATTGTGTATGCTTTTGATAAGTTTAGGTCATATATAGTTGGAGCTAAATGTGCTGTGCATACTGACCATTCGGCTATTAAATATTTGATACAAAAGAAGGATGTGAAACCAAGATTAATTAGATGGGTACTTCTGATGCAAGAGTTTGATTTTGTAATCGTAGATAGGAAAGGGATTGATAATCAAATTGATGATCACCTATCTAGGTTAGAACAAGAAGAAATACTTGACATGAAAAAAGAATTTAATGAAACAGTTCCTGATGAACAACTTTATAGTGTAAAAGGATGGGAAATACCATGGTATACTGATATTGTAAATTATATTGTTAGTGGTATTTTACCAAATGGATTAACAAATGAATAGGAAAAGAAATTCATTCATGATGTAAGGCCTTATTTTTGGATGACCCCTATTTATATAAATAATGCAAAATTTAGTGATGAGATGATATGTGCTCTATAAAGAAATTCAGGAAATTATTCAGAAATGTCATGATTTTGAATTTGAATGACATTTAGGAATGATAGAACTGTTCATAAAATTTTGCAACCTGGATTTTATTGGCGTACTCTATTTAGATATATATATATATATATATATATATATATATANTACTCATTGTAAAGAGGAATGATGCTTTCTTAAATTTGAATTTTCTGTCACAACATCTTAGTTTTTATTTTTGTAAATTTACTTTTGAAAGTTTAGCATTTAGTTTATTTAACTTGTCTTTAACTTACATTTTAATTAGCATTCACTTATTACTTAGTATTCAAACTAAACACTTTACTTTTTTTAGTTTTAAAATAGGAATTGACATTTTAATCTTAAGAACTAATTTTAAGAAATTTTCAACTTCCCTATGGGATTGATATCTAGGACTCCATTAGAGCCCTTTATTACTTGAGCGATACGTCTAATTGTATTATTTTTGAAGGAGATTTTGCAATTTAAAGATTATAAATGATAAAATTATTTTAATTGAAATTTTTTTATTTGGATTAATTTGCATATTTTCTATTGTATCTGCCATGTGTATTTTGTAATATTGAAAAATATTTGTAAAACTAACACACTAAATCCACCCGCATCAAGGTTTTGGTTCCATTAGTAGGGAATTAATAGAAAGTAGTAGTAAGTTATTTTATAATTTATAGTATTCTTATTTTATAAACTAAAAAACAAAGTCTTTTTAGTTTATTTTGAATATTTTCTTATTTAAGTGTGTTTTCTTATTTTTAAAACTACTTGTTGTATCTGTTTATCTGTAGGTAAGATCTAAAAATTTAGTACCTTACAATTCTGAGTTAGAAAGAATAATTAGAAAAATTTAAAATCAATAAAAAGTGATAGACCATATTAGCAAAATGGCTTGTAATTTGAGTAATGTTGGAAATTAAAATTAAAATCATCAGAGACCTTTAAGAGATTATGTTAATCCTATAACAAATGAGATTAATTTAAGTATATAAAACCCTACTGTAGCTGCCAATTCATTTGAGCTTAAACTTGCTATTATCCAAATGGTTCAAAACAATCAGTTTGGGGGAACACCAACTGAAGATCCTAATTTACACCTTGCTAGTTTTCTAGAATTATGTGCTACATTTAAATATGGAGTGTTGAACGATGTCGTCGGACTTAGAATTTTTCCTTTTTCACTAAGGGATAAAGCTAAGATTTGGTTACACTCGTTAGCAACTAGATCTATCAGAACTTCGGGAGATTTATCACAAAAAATTTTATCTAAATATTTCTCACCTTCAGAAACTTCTAAGCTTAGAAATGATATTACATCTTTTTGTCAGTTTGAAGGGGAATCATTTTATGAAGCCTAAGAAAGATTTAAAGATCTCCTTATAAAGTGTCCACACCATGTGTTGCCAGATTGGTTAATAATTCAAACTTTTTATAATGGATTGGTTAGATCTCTTAGATTGATAATTGACGATGCTTGTGGTGGATCATTATTGTCAAAACCATTCGATGAAGCATATTCTTTAATTGAAAAGATGACTACTAATACTTTTCAATGGCCCTCTGAAAGGGTAAATCCAAAAAGAGTAGTCAGTGTTCATGATTCAAATGCATTATCTATGTTAGCTGCACAAATAGTTGTTATATCAAAGAAGATTGATCAATATGGAATGAATTATTCTCAAACATCACCTATGCTTGAGGAAAATTCATTGGGACAAATGATAGAATCTCAATCTTTGTATGAAACCTTAAATGAAATAAATAATCATTCTAATAATCCTTATGCTAATTATTATAATCCTGATTGGAAGAATCATCCAAATTTTAGTTAGAATAATAATAATTCTAATGTTACAAATCCACAATGAGGAAACAACACTGCGAACCCATTGGGAAACTCAAGGAAATCCAACTTATAAACCTTATTACCCTTCAAAATTTAATAATTTGTAGAGTAAGGAAAAAAAGTTGTCAATGGAAGAATTGATATTGCAAATGAGGAGTCAATTACAAAGTCAAGGAACTACAATTAGAAACATGGAAAATCAATTGGGATGTATTGCTACAACACTTAGCAATAGACCTCCAGGAACATTGCTTAGTAATGTTGAAGTAAATCCTAAAGATCAGTACAAAGAGCAAATTAAGGTTATTCAACTGAGAAGTGGAAAAGAATTAGAAAGCAGAGTTCAAGAAGAAGTGGAAGTTGAAGTTGAAAAAGATGACGTGGAAAATGAAAAATCTAATGAAGATTTTCATTTTGACTCAGAATGTCCTATTAAACCAATGAAAATTACTGTAGAAAGACCACCACCTCCATTTCATCAAAGATTGAAGCCGAAAATAGAGATAACCAATTTTTACAATTTTTATAAATATTGAGGAAATTAACGATAAACATTACATTTGAAAGAGAATTTGAAAAGTATTATATGGAATATCAAAATGAGGATAAAAATCAAGATGAATTTACGAAAGTGAGTAAAGAAGATTTGGAATATGTTCAGGAAAAATTTGAAATATTAGATCCTACATAAAGTAATAAGAATTTGATTTCATCTGTTGAGAAACCTCCTAAACTAGAACTGAAGACACTTCCCACACATTTGAAGTATGCATTCTTAGGAGATTTATCTACATTACCTATTATAGTATCCTCAGAATTAATTGATGAGCAAAAATAAAAGTTGTTGCAAACTTTGAGAAGATATAAAAAAGTCTTTGGATGGACATTAGCTGATATTAAAGGAATCTGTCCTTCAATTTGTATGCATAGAATTTTATCATAAAATCAACATGAACCAAGAGTTGAACTTCAAAGGAGATTAAATCCTATGATGAAATAAGTTGTTAAGAAAGAAATTTTAAAATGGTTAGATGTTGGAATAATATATCCTATTTTAGACAGTGATTTGGTAAGTCCAATTCACCATGTTCCAAAGAAAGGAGGAGTGATTGTGGTGTCAAATGAGAATAATGAATTAATTTCAACAAGAAAAGTCATTGGATGGCGAATCTGCATAGACTATAGAAAATTAAGATCTATCACTAGGAATGATCATTTTCCTTTACCCTTTTTGAACCAGAAGTTAGATAGGTTGGCTGGACACATATATTTTTATTTTCTAGATGGATATATCGATTATCATCAAATACCTATAGCTCCAGAGGATCAAGATAAAACAATATTTACTAGTCCTTATGAAACTTTTGCTTTTTGACAATTTTCCTTTGTATTTTGTAATGTGTCTGCAACATTTCAAAGATGTATGATGTCAATTTTCAGTGCTTTAATTGAAAAAGGGATTGAAGTTTTTATGGATCTTTTTTCAGTGTTTGGAACTTCATTTAAAATATGTCTAAATCATCTAGAGAAAGTTTTTGAATGATGTGAAAAGACTAATCTTGTATTGAACTAGGAAAAATGTCAATTTATGGTTGCAGGAGGAATTGTGCTTGGGCATAAAATTTCAAAAAATGACATGGAAGCAAATCCTGCAAAGTTTCAGATTATATCAAACTTACCTCTGCCTACTAATGTAAGAGGAGTTAGGAGCTATTTAGGGCATGCTTGATTTTACAGGCGATATAATAAAGATTTTTCAAAATTTCCTAAACCCTTATGCCAACATCTTGAAAAAGATATAAAATTTGATTTCAACCAAGATTGTCTTAAAACCGTTGAAACTTTTAAAGATAAATTGATCACTGCTCTTGTAATTGTTTCACCCGATTGGGAGAAACCTTTTGAATTAATGTGTGATTCTAGTGATTATACAGTAGGAGTTGTATTAGGGCAGAGATATAATAATATTTTTAAAGTTATATATTATGCTAGTAAGACTCTTAATGATGCACAGATTAACTACACTACCACTGAAAGAGATTTATTAGTCGTTATGTATGCTTTTGATAAGTTTAGGTCATATATAGTTGGAGCTAAATGTGTTGTGCATACTGACCATTCGGCTATTAAATATTTGATACAAAAGATGGATGTGAAACCAGGATTAATTAGATGGGTACTTCTGATGCAAGAGTTTGATTTTGTAATAGTAGATAGAAAAGGGATTTATAATCAAATTGTTGATCTCCTATCTAGGTTAGAACAAGAAGAAATACTTGACATGGAAAAAGAATTTAATGAAACTGTTCCTGATGAACAACTTTATACTGTAAAAGGATGGGAAATACCATGGTATACTGATATTGTAAATTATATTGTTAGTGGTATTTTATTATATGGATTAACAAAACAATAGGAAAATAAATTCATTCATGATGTAAAGCCTTATTTTTGGATGACCCCTATTTATATAAATAATGCAAAAATATAGTGATGAGATGATATGTGCCTTATAAAGAAATTCAGGAAATTATTCAGAAATGTCATGATTCTGAATTTGGAGGACATTTGGGAATGATAGAACTCTTCATAAAATTTTGCAACTTGGATTTTATTGGCGTACTCTATTTATATATATATATATATATATATATATATATATATATATATATATATATATATATANTAGCATTTTTTTTTTTACTTATAAATATATGTTTATATCAAACTTCAATTTTTACATGTATGTCACCTTACCAATGCATATGAAAGGCTTGTGTGGAATAAATGAAAAAAAGTAAAATTTGTGTTTGATATGCTANAAATGGATTGAAGCAATTGCTTTACCTCGATGTGATGCTCAGAGTGTTTCAAAATTTTAATTGAAAATATTTTTACAGGATATGGTATGTCTAGAGTAATTATTACAGATGGAGGATCTCATTTTAAAAATGCAACAATTACAAGATTGGTAGAAAAATAAAATATAAGGCATAAAATTGCAACTGTTTATCATCCCCAGACAAGTGGTTTAGCAGAAGTATCTAATCATAAAATTAAGAGAATTTTGGAAAAAAGTGAAAATGCTAGTAAAATGGATTGGTCTGTTAGATTAGATATTGCATTATGGGCATACAGGATAGCTTATAAGACACCTATAGGTATGTCCCCTTATAGATTAACTTTTAGGAAGATTTTTCACCTGCCAGTAGAATTGGAGCATAAAGTTTATTGGGCTATTAAGGAATTCAATTTCAATTTGAAAGATGGTGGTGAGAAAAAATTAGTGCAATTGAATGAGCTTGAAGAAATTAGGAATGAATATTACAATAATGCTAGGATTTATAAGGAATGAATGAAAGAATAGCATGATCGGAAGATAATAAAAAAAATAATTTGAACATGGACAGGATGTTTTATTATACAATAAAAGATTGAAATTATTTCCTAGAAAATTGAAATTTAGGTGGAAAGGGCCATTCAAAGTCATAAAAGTCTATCCCTATGTAGCTGTTAATATTGAAGATCCTAAGACTGAAAGGATATTTAAAGTAAATGAGCACAGATTGAAACCATATTTTGATGGTCAAAGATCAGTTTTTAAGAAAATTATAATGTTGGGTCACCCAGAATAAAGACTGGGAATGTCGGGCTGATGACATTAAACCAAGCGCTTTGTGGGAGGAACCATACTTATCGTTGTTTATTTTGTTTTTTGAGTTTTAGTTTGGAATATTTTACATATATTTATATTTGTGTTTTCATAGATTCCATGTATTTAAAAAAATTTAAAAAACATCTTTATTTACCAAATTTTATGGAAGAATTGAGAATTTTTTATCGAAATCAAAAATGTAAATTTTTAGAACTGGTGCATGTTGCAGAAGATTGGCGCATGATACGTCGAATTTTAGAGAGCTAGCGCATGATGCGCCAGAACCGTCGTGGCAATGAAAATGACTTAAGACATTTCGAATGACAATTTTTGGTGGTTTTTGGCAAGTTCTTCTCCTTATAACTCCCAAAAACTGATTCTACAGTCCATTTTAAGAGGGAAAACAAGGGGTCACTAGATTCTAATTCCAATGGCGTCCCAATATAAAAATTCTGCTAGATTTAAGATTTTCAACTGGAGAAAGTTTGTCCATTTCGATGCTCAGAAGTTGCATGATCGTGTTCTAGTGAAGAAGAGGCTAATCAAAGAAAGGTGTTTGTGAATTGAGGATTCAATACACTGAAAACTTGAGTTGAAGAGATTATTGCACAGAGACGTTGGGAAGTGCTTTGTTACACTACTGTTGTTGTAGTTGTCCCTCTAGTGAAAGAGTTTTATGTAAATCTACATGGAATCTACCAAGGAATTATCTGTGTAAGGCAAGTTTGTGCAATTCATTCCTTCAAAAATAAACGAGATGTTTGTGATTGAAAATGTGCCTATTTGCCATTACACAAATTTTACCTCTACTAGAGATAATATAAATGAACTCTATCGGTACCTTACGGGTGAAGATATGAATTAGGAGGCCAAAGATTATGGAAATGTAAGTTTTTTGTCATCATTGTTAAATCCTGCTTCTACGGCAAGACACTTCTTTATTGCATCAAAATCGCTGCCTACTATGAAAATTAGTAAGGTAACTATAGAGAGTGTTATTTTAAATTACTCTATTCAAACCCGAAAAGCTATTGATATTGGAGCAATCATTGTGAAATCATTTTTGGGTTTGGTTGTGAATGGGTCTGCAATCGGACTTGGACATCAATCCACTATTTTCCTACTATGCAGTCAATCGCACGTACCTTATAAGAGTTAGGAAATAGTGCTTCTTCCTTGGACGCCGATGGATCTAGAAGTCTATTGCAACTGTATTAGAATAGGAGATGAAAATGATATGAATGTATTTATGAATTAGGAATCCTAGAATTTATCACCTATTCAGCCTTACTTCAGTTATACTGCACTTTTGAAAAGGATCAAGAAGATAGAAAAAGAGGCGCAGAATCTTATGCAAGCAATTGAGAATCTTTCTGAAATGTTGGATCACTTGGATTGGAAACTTAAAGAACATTTTGAGTATATTGATCGTATTGAAGATGGCTTTGTACGTACGTTCAAGAAACTTGCTTGGATTGGGGAGGATTAAACTGATAATTTTCCTTATCAATCCTTCTACAAATTGTATGTGCACTACCAATCTATGGGAGATATCCAGAAGGATGAGAGTGAAGAAGATGTTTGAACTTAATCTTTACACGGAATGCTTTATTTAGTACTGCTTGTTTTAGTTATTTTTGTGTTGGATTGGATTTACTTTTATTGTTAAACTATATTGATGTTTGTGTTTAGAATTTAGATGTTTAGTATTCAGTTTTAGGATGTTTTGGTTTCATTTAAACTCTGAAATAGATGTTTGTTGGCTTGATAAATGTTAGTTCATAATAGCTTGGATTATATATATATATATATATATATATATATATATATATATATATATCAGTGGATTATGTTTCAAAATGGATTGAAGAAATCACTTTACCTAGATGTGATGCTTGGAGTGTTTCAAAATTTTTAATTAAAAATATT
>JXCR01065242.1:762061-778116 GCA_002079205.1 Phalaenopsis hybrid cultivar
ATCTAGCCTTCACTTTATATAATTTGGTTTTATTTAAGATGTGCTCTTTTTATGATATTTTTGAAAAGGGTTTTCTCTGGTTATTTGCTAGTTTGATATAGGTTGTTAGCTCAATGCTGATGTTGATGCTATTATCTCATTGATTATTTTGTTAAGCATTAATTGTAAATTCCTTATCTATTTTTGGGGATTGTTTGATGAATTTGGAGGAATGGTGANGTTTCAAAATGGATTGAAGCAATTTCTTTACCTCGATGTGATGCTCAGAGTGCTTCAAAATTTTTAATTGCAAATATTTTTACAGGATATGGTATGTCTAGAGTAATTATTATTGATGGAGGATCTCATTTTAGAAATGCAACAATTACAAGATTGGTAGAAAAATATAATATAAGGCATAAAGTTGCAACTGCTTATCATCACCAGACAAGTGGTTTCGCACAAGTATCTAATCATAAAATTAAAAGAATTTTGGAAAAAAGTGTAAATGCTAGTAAAATGGATTGGTCTGTTAAATTAGATATTGCATTATGGGCATACAGGATAGCTTATAAGACACTCATTGGTATGTCCCCTTATAGATTAACTTTTAGGAAGATTTGTCACTTGTCAGTAGAATTGGAGCATAAAGAATATTGGGCTATTAAGGAATTCAATTTCAATTTGAAAAATGCTGGTGAGAAAAGATTAGTGCAATTGAATGAGCTTGAAGAAATTAGAAATAAATCTTACAATAATGTTAGGATTTATAAGGAAAGAATGAAAGAATAGCATGATCGAAAGATAATAAAAAAAGAATTTGAACATGGACAGGAAGTTTTGTTATACAATAAAAGATTGAAATTATTTCCTGGAAAATTGAAGTTTAGGTGGAAAGGGTCATTCAAAGCCGTAAAAGTCTATCCCTATGTAGTTGTTAATATTGAAGATCCTAAGACTGAAAGAATATTTAAAGTAAATGAGCACAGATTGAAACCATATTTTGATGGTCAAAGATCAGTTTTTAAAAAAATTATAATGTTGGGTCACCCATAATAAGACTGGGAATGTCAGGCTGATGACATTAAACCAAGCGCTTTGTGGGAGGAACCATACTTATCGTTATTTATTTTGTTTTTTGAGTTTCAGTTTGGAATATTTTACATATATTTATATTTGTGTTTTCATAGATTCCATGTATTTAAAAAAAATTTTAAAAATATCTTTATTTACCAAATTTTATGGAAGAATTGAGAATTTTTTATCGAAATCGAAAATGTAAATTTATAGAACTGATGCATGTTGCGCAAGATTGGCGCATGATGCGTCGAATTTCAGAGAACTAGTGCATGATGCGCCAGAACCATCGTGGCAATGAAAATGACTTAAGACATTTCCAATGACAATTTTTTGTGGTTTTTGGCAAGTTCTTCTCCTTATAACTTCCAAAAACTGATTCTATAGTCCATTTTAAGAGGGAAAACAAGGAGTCACTAGATTCTAATTCCAATGGCGTCCCAATCTAAAAATTCTGCTAGATTTAAGATTTTTAACTGGAGAAAGTTTGTCCATTTCGATGCTCAGAAGTTGCATGATCGTGTTCTAGTGAAGAAGAGGCGAATCAAAGAAAGGGGGTTTGTAAATTGAGGATTCAATACACTGAAAACTTGAGTTGAAGAGATTATTGCACAGAGACGTTAGGAAGTGCTTTGTTACACTACTGTTGTTGTAGTCGTCCTTGTGGTGAAAGAGTTTTATGTAAATCTACATGGAATCAACCAAGGAATTATCTATGCGTAAGGCAGGTTTGTGCAATTCATTCCTTCAAGAATAAACGAGATGTTTGTGATTGAAAATGTACATATTTGCCATTACACAAATTTTACCTCTACTAGAGATAATATGAATGAACTCTATCGGTACCTTACGGGTGAAGATACGAATTAGGAGGCCAAAGATTATGGAAATGTAAGTTTTTCGTCATCATTGTTAAATCCTACTTCTACGGCATGACACTTCCTTAATGCATAGAAATTGCTGCCTACTATGAAAATTAGTAAGGTAACTATAGAGAGTGCTATTTTAAATTACTCTATTCAAACCCGAAAACCTATTGATATTGGAGCAATCATTGTGAAATCAGTTTTGGATTTGGTTGTGAATGGGTCTGCAACCAGACTTGGACATCAATCCACTATTTTCCTACTATACAGTCAATCGCACGTACTTTATAAGAGTTAAGAAACAATGCTTCTTCCTTGGACGCCGATGGATCCAGAAGTCTATTGCAACTGTATTGGAATAGGAGATGAAAATGATATGAATGTATTTATGAATCAGGAATCCCAGAATTTATCACCTATTAAGCCTTACTTCAGTTATAATGCACTTTTTAAAAGGATCAAGAAGATAGAAAAAGAGGTGCAGAATCTTATGCAAGCAATTGAGAATCTTTCCGAAATGTTGGATCACTTGGACTGGAAACCTAAAGAACATTTTGAGTATACTGATTGTATTGAAGATGGCTTGGTACGTACGTTCAAGAAACTTGCTTGGATTGGGGAGGATTAGACTGATAATCTTCCTTATCGACCCTTCTACAACTTGTATGTGCACTACCAATCTATGGGAGATATCCAGGAGGATGAGAGTGAAGAAGATGTTTGAACTTAATCTTCGCACAGAATGCTTTATTTAGTACTGCTTGTTTTAGTTATTTTTGTGTTGGATTGGATTTAATTTTATTGTTTAACTATATCGATGTTTGTGTTTAGAATTTAGATGTTTAGTATTCAGTGTTAGGATGTTTTGGTTTCATTTAAACACTCAAATAGATGTTTGTTGGCTTGATAAATGTTAGTTTGTAATAGCTTGGATTATATATATATATATATATAAGTGAGTTTTGTGTTGTTTCTAAAAGATGGATGTTAGAGTAATGTTTAATTAGGCTTAAAAGTTCATTTTAGTTAATTAGAGGAAGAAGTAATGCGGAACAAAGCAGATTTTTCACGGAAAATGAAATATGGAAAAATTTAGGCGTTGGCGCAAGATGCACCAGATTGGCGTATGATGCATCAGTTTACAGAGAGTTGGTGCATCATGCGCCAAATTCTTGAAAATGTCTGATTTCCTAAAAAATTGTGAAATCACCCAATAAAACTCCATTTTTATTGCTTGAGTCATCTCCTACCTCTAAACCTTGATCTAGGGCTTCACATTGAGCATGATAGAGAAGATTTTGGTGGCTAAAAATCATAGATTTCAACNGGTTCATTTGAGTTAATTAGAGGAAGAAGTAATGTGGAACAAAGCAGATTTTTCACAGAAAATGAAATATGGAAAAATTTAGGTGATGGCGCAAGATGCACCGGATTGGCGCATGATGCATCAGTTTACAGAGAGTTGGTGCATCATGCGCCAAATACTTGAAAATGCCTAATTTCCTAAAAAATTGTGAAATCTCACAATAAAACTCCATTTTTACTGCTTGATTCATCTCCTACCTCAAAACCTTGATCTAGGGCTTCACATTGAGCATGATAGAGAAGATTTTGGTGGCTAAAAATCATAGATTTCAACTTCTCTTGGTAAGAGCTTCATTTAACTTAAAAATTTTTTATTTTCACCATGGATTTTTCCTACATTATGGAATATCCAAAAGTTGGGATCTTTTATGAAAAAGCTTGAAGAAAACTCATGGTGAAAAGTTTCTTACCAAATAATTTTACTTGGGGAGTTAGANGATGAAAAAGCTTGAAGAAAACTCATGGTGAAAAGTTTCTTACCAAATAATTTTACTTGGGGAGTTAGATTTTTTATTTTGTAATTTATTTGGAATTTATTTTGATTTTGGTAGAATTTCAAATGGCTCCATGAGTGAAGAGAGGAAAAATTGATGATTTTGATGCATGAAGATTTGTTAATTTGAAGGCCCAACACAGTTATAACACTGAAATTGAATCAAGAAGATTGATCAAGGAACGGGCAATTGCTATCCCGGGTGGTGAGATCGAGAGGTTGATTCTTGCCAGAAATTGGGAACGGTTTTGCTACTTCACTGCAGTAGTGATTGTGCCAATGATTTGGGGATTTTATGACAACTTGAGATTCACTATTGACGAACACATTCTCCTGAGAGTTAAGAAAGTTGAATTTATTGCAGAAAGGATCAATGCTTTTTATGGGCTGAGGAATGTATTTTTTTTTTTATGAATATGTTGCATTCGTGATGGCTGATTCATCACTGGATGAAGTGATTTCTAGTGGCGACCGAGACCGTCGCTACTAGAGGTACGGGGGCACATCCTGGTTTGAAAGACGTATTCTTGATTTAAGGAGTCGCCAAATCTCTTTATCTATCTCATTGCCCTAATTCCTGGGTAACTTATTCTATTTGGATTACGTCAATAATCCATAAAAATAAGAAAATCAGAAAATAAAAGGGGAAGTGCTAAGGATGATAGAAAACAGAGAAAGAAAATGTCAAATGATTAACCTATGGCTGAAATCTTCAGAATTTGTCATTACTGAATTTTCCTATAGAGAAAATCATAGAAAACTTTGTAATCAGAGGTTCTATTCAGGTTCTTTAATTCTCCTATAGAAGCAAGCTTCTATAGTTAATTACATCTTATATAATTGAAAGTTACCTAAGAAAACTTCTGATTAACGTCAATCATTCATCTCCTAAGAAATTTTTTTTATGTTAAAATGACATCAAGGTCATTAGCATCAATTGTTTAGTTCTAAGGAAATGTTGGTTTATGTTGTTTTAATGTCATGTTTTAATTTTTGTAGTTATCCTAGAAGTTTTTAAGTTTTGTGGCTATTCTAAAAGTTATAGGTTTTGTGACTATCCTAAAAATTTAAGGTTTTGTGGCTATCCTAAAATTTTTAGGTTTTGTCATTTTTTGTTATTTTGTTTGTCTTTTTTTTATTGTCATTTAAATTTTTTCATGTTTTGTCATTTTTTTTTTGGTTTTATTATCTTGAAATACCGCTTTTGAATATCATCCTGCAAATAGAGTTAGCACACCCTATAACATGCAAAGAAAATCTAAAGCAAAATTTCCCTTGTATCTTTAGTGATCTTGCAAAAACAAGATTAGCATAAGGAAATATAATTTATTGTCATATTTTTGTTTTAATTTTCTGAAGATTAAACTTTCATGACTTCATAGATTCATTATTAGTTGAATCTAAAGGTTTTGATTCATTCTCCATTGAAAAGTTTTGATTAAGCATTTAGATTCATTGTCGGTTGAATTCAGAGATTTTGATTGTCGGTTAAATCTAAAGATTTTGAATTTAGATTCATAGTTGGTTAAATCTAAAGATTTTGATTAAGTTTTAGACTCATTGTCGGTTTAATCAAACTATATTGATTGAATCTCAGTTTAATATGGGTTGAATTTAAGTTTCTCTTGACTTAGTGCCCGTTTGGGGCAGCTTATAAGTGCGGCAGCGTTTTTGAAAACGCCGCTGCACCGTTTGTTTTGCACGTTTGCACAGCTTATAAAATAAGCCTGTTTTCAATTAGGAGAAAAGATGATCGCGGTTCGATGCCCGCGATCAGCGTTTCAAACGCTGGATTGAGGGATATTTTACGCCTACGCCCTCCCTCTAGCCCTAAAACATTCTTCGAACGCCTTCAGCTCCACTGTTCCTCGCGCCCGAAGCACTGCGCTGTCTCCCGAATCGCTACGCCGCCGCCGCCGAATCGCCGTTCCTCNGCTTCACTACAGTAGCGATTGTGCCAATGATTTGGGGAGTTTAGGACAACTTGAGATTCACTATTGATGAATACATTCTCCTGAGAGTTAAGCAAGTTGAATTTATTGCAGAAAGGACCAATGCTTTTTATGGGCTGAGGAATGTATTTTTTTTTATGAATATGTTGCATTCGTGATGGCTGATTCATCACTGGATGAAGTGATTTCTAGTGGCGACCGGGACCGTTGCTACCAGACGTATGGGGGTACATCCTTGTTTGAAAGAGGTATTCTTGATTTAAGGAGTCGCCAAATCTCTTTATCTATCTCATTGCCCTAATTTCTGGGTAACTTATTCTATTTGGATTACGTCAATAATCCATAGAAATAAGAAAATCAGAAAATAAAAGGGGAAGTGCTAAAGATGATAGAAAACAGAGAAAGAAAATGTCAAATGATAAACCTATAGCTGAAATCTTCAGAATGTGTCATTACTGAATTTTCCTATAGAGAAAATCATAGAAAACTTTGTAATCAGAGGTTCTATTTGGGTTCTTTAATTCTCTTATAGAAGCAAGCTTCTATAGTTAATTACATCTTAGATAATTGAAAGTTACCTAAGAAAACTCCTGATTAACGTCAATCATTCATCTCCTAAGAAATTTTTTTATGTTAAAATGGCATCAAGGTCATTTGCATCAATTGTTCAGTTCTGAGGAAATGTTGGTTTATGTTGTTTTAATGTCATGTTTTAATTTTTGTAGTTATCTTAGAAGTTTTTAAGTTTTGTGGCTATCCTAAAAGTTTTAGGTTTTGTGACTATCCTAAAAATTTTAGGTTTTGTGGCTATCCTAAAAGTTTTAGGTTTTGTCATTTTTTGTTATTTTGTTTGTCTTTTTTTTATTTTCATTTAACTTTTTTCATGTTTTGTCATTTTTTTTTATTATCTTGAAATATCGCTTTTGAATATCATCCTGCAAAATAAAGTCAGCACACCCTATAACATGCAAAGAAAATCTATAAGTGAAATTTCCCTTGTATCTTTAGTGATCTTGCAAAAACAAGATTAGCATAAGGACATATAATTTATTGTCATATTTTTGTTTTAATTGTCTGAAGATTAAACTTTCATGACTTCATAGATTCATTATCAGTTGAATCTAAAGGTTTTGATTCATTCTCCATTGAAAAAGTTTTGATTAAGCATTTAGATTCATTGTCGGTTGAATTCAGAGATTTTGATTGTCGGTTAAATCTAAAGATTTTTAATTTAGATTCAATGTTGGTTAAATCTAAAGATTTTGATTAAGTGTTTAGATTCATTGTCGGTTTAATCAAACTATATTGATTGAACCTCAGTTTAATATGGGTTGAATTTAAGTTTATCTTGACTTAGTTTAAAATTAAGTTGAACCTAAGTTATAGTTTTATCTTAAGTCCAATATGGGTTGAACTTAAATTTGGGTTAACTTAGGTTCAAGTTAGATCGAACCTGAGTTATGGGTTTGACTTAAGTCCAATATGGGTTGAACTTAAGTTTGGGTTAACTTGGGTTTAAATTAGGTTGAACCTATGTTATGGGTTTGACTTAAGTCCAATATGGGTTGAACTTAAGTTTGGTTTAACTTGGGTTCAAGCTGTGTTAAACCTAAGTTATGGGTTTGACTTAAGGTTGAAAGCTTATTTAAGCCTAATTTAAGTAAGGTTTAAGGTTATCTAAGTTTATTGGGTTAGAATTAATTATGGTTTCATGGTTATTTAAGCCAAATTTAAGTAAGGCTAAAGATTTACCACTTCTAATTGGGTTAGACTTAATTATGGTTTAATGTTTATTTAAGCCTAATTTAAGTAAGGCTTAAAGGTTAACTAAGTCTAATTGGGTTAGACTTAATTATGGTTTAAAGGTTATTTAAGCCTATTTTAAGTAAGGCTTAAAGATTAACTAAGACTAATTGGGTTAAACTTAATTATGGTTTAAAGGTTATTTAAGCCTAATTTAAGTAGGGCTTAAAGGTTAATTAAGTCTAATGAGTTAAGACTAAATTGTAGTTTTTGTCTACTTTAAGTAAGGCTTAAAAGTTAATTAAGTCTAATGGTTAGAATTAATTGTGGTTTAAAGGTTATTTAAGCCTAATTTAAGTAAGGCTTAAAGGATAATTGAGTCTAATGGGTTAAACTTAATAAATAACCCTAATTTAAGTAAGACTTAAAGGATAATTATGTCTAATAGGTTAGACTTAACTATGGTTTAATGGTTATTTAAGCCAGATATAAGTAAGACTTAAAGGTTAATTAAGTCTAACGGGTTAGACTTAATTATAGTTTAAAGTTTATTTAAGCCTAATTTAAGTAAAGCTTAAAGGTTAATTAAGTCTAATGGGTTAGACTTAATTATAGTTTAAAGGTTATTTAAGCATGATTTAAGTAAAGCTTAAAGGTTAATTAAGTCTAATGGGTTAGACTTAATTATGTTTTAAAGGTTATTTAAGCCTAATTTAAGTACGGCTTAAAAGTTAGTTAAGTCTAATGGTTAGACTTATGGTTTAAAGGTTAATTAAGCCTGATTTAAGTAGGGCTTAAAGGTTAATTATGTCAAATGGGTTAGACTTAATTGTAGTTTAAAGGTTATTTAAGCCTCATTTAAGTAAAGCTTGAAGGTTAATTAAGTCTAACGGGTTAGACTTAATTATGTTTTAAATGTTATTTAAGCCTAATTTAAGTAGCGCTTAAAAGTTAATTAAGTCTAATGGGTTAGACTAAGCCTGATTTAAGTAAGGCTTAAAGGTTAATTAAGTCTAATGGGTTAGACTTAATTATGGTTTAAAGGTTAATTAAGCCTGATTTAAGTAGGGCTTAAATGTTTATTATGTCTAATGGGTTAGACTTTGTAGTTTAAAGGTTATTTAAGCCTAATTTATGTAAGGCTTAAAGGTTAATTAAGTCTAACGGGTTAGACTTAATTATGGTTTAAACATTTTTTAAGCCTAATTTAAGTAGGGCTTAAAGTTTAATTAAATCTAAGGGGTTAGACTTAATGATGGTTTAAAGGTTATTTAAGCCTAATTTAAGTAGGGCTTAAAGGTTAATTAAGTCTAATGGGTTAGACTTAATTATGTTTTAATGGTTATTTAAGCCTAATTTAAGTAGGGCTTAAAGGTTAACTAAGTCTAATGGGTTAGACTTAATTGTGGTTTAAAGGTTATCTAAGCCTGATTTAAGTAGGGCTTAAAGGTTAATTAAGTCTAATGGGTTAAGCTTAATTGTAGTTTAAAGGTTATTTAAGCCTAATTTAAGTTGGGCTTAAAGGTTAATTAAGTCTAATGGGTTAGACTTAGTTGTGGTTTCAAGGTTATCTAAGCCTGATTTAAGTAAGGCTTAAAGGTTCATTAAGTTTATTGGGTTAGACTTAATTGTGGTTTAAAGGTTATTTAAGTCTGATTTAAGTGGGCTTAAAAGTCAATTAAGTCTAATGGGGTAGAATCAATTGTGGTTTAAAGATTATTTAAGCCTAACTTAAGTAGGGCTTAAAGGTTAATTAAATCTAATGGGCTATACTTAATTGTAGTTTAAAGATTATTTAAGCCTAATTTAAGTAAGGCTTAAAGGTTAATTAAGTCAAATGGGTTAGACTTAATTATGGTTTAATGGTTATTTTTTAAGCCTAATTTAAGTAGGGCTTAAAGGTTAATTAAGTCTAATGGGTTAGACTTAATTGTAGTTTAAAGGTTATTTGAGCCTAATTTAAGTAAGTCTTAAAGGTTAATAAAGTCTAATGGGTTAGACTTAATTATGGTTTAAAGGTTATTTAAGCCTAATTTAAGTAAGGCATAAAGGTTAATGAAGTCTAATTGGTTAGACTTAATTATGTTTTAAAGGTTATTTAAGCCTGCTTTAAGTAAGGTTTAAAGGTTATTTAGTCTAATGGGTTAGACTTAATTATGGTTTAAAGTTTAATTAAAACCAATGTAAATATAGTTTAATTAGATTAATTAAGTTTAATTAGGGGTTAGACCTAATTATAGTTTATGGTGTTAAACCTATTGTAGTTAAGGCTTAACAGAGTTTAATTAAGTTTAAATGTGGTTTAGAATTAAATAGGATTCGTTGAGTTAGACCTAATGTAATTAAGGTTTAATTATGGTTTAATTAGGTCTAAAGATGGTTTAAACCTAATTAGGATTTGTTGAGTTAAACCTAAGGTAATTAAGATTTAACTGGGTTAATTAAGTTTAATTATGAATTAAAGCTAATTAGGGTTTGATTTGAGTCCATTTATGACTAAACTCAAGATTGACTTAGTCCAAAGTAGAATGGGCCAAGTAAGAAGAGGATTTGAAATTTACAGGATTTTTTGGGTTTTAAAAATTAATTTTCATTAATTATTTTAACCCTAAAGGCAAAATGCCATTGTATATTTTCCAATGGCAAAGAATTATCATTTCAGAGTTCAAAAAGATTATTCTAAATTTTCTAACCATTTTATTAATTAGTTTCCAATTTCTTAATTTTATAATTATTTTAATGATAATTATAAAAATATGATAGAAATTGAGAAATTAACTTATAGGGAGTATTTCTAGCCCTAGGAAAATTATGGGAGATTTCTAAGGACTTAAATCAAATTCCCTAAAAATTTCAGAATTTTTGAATTTATAAATAATTTTTAATAATTAAATTACTCCATAGAGTAATTAATTAATTAAAAATTAAATATAATTAATTAAATTATAATTTTTTATCCAAAATACTTTACTCATTGTCCGAGTTCAAGGATATTTTTGTTTAATTGTTATGATTTTTTATAAAAAGTTATGAATTTTTAAAGTTTTGAATATTTTCTGAATTTTTTAATTTTCTTCTTAAAGGAAATTTCGCGTGGCTACTGACTGGATCCTAAGATCTGTTGAACACCTTGCGACATCATCTGATTGGCTAGGGATGTCCACGTAGCAGCTGACGCGGAGCTATTTCATATGGATGAAATAGTGGTTCGATGAGATCAGAGCTGCCTATTTTTAATAAATAAAAATGGACGGCATCCCGTCATCTTCCCCAACTGGTCTGTCTCGCACACCGTCCATGTTTAGGACGTAAGATATTGTTTGGATCTTAATGAAACTTTATGGAAATCGTTCCAAAAGCTTCATCGTACCAAACCGAACACATCCATACAGATTTATAGATGTTTTGAATCAGTTCGATTCATAAAGGCTGAAACCTAGCACGAATTGAGTTAATTTGGCCATACCTTATTTTGATGAGGTGATGCCTCAATCAAATTTGATATGAATGATCGTTGAGTCTTTGCAAAGCTCTTGATATGTTCAATTTGAGGTGAGATCAAGTCTGAGTAGAAATTCACTAAAATAGGTTCACAACTTGATGTGGAACCAGGTTGGAGCTCGAGGGAAGATCCAATTTTGATTGGAATCTTCTTTATGCACCTCAAGGAAGGTGTAGGAACGATTAATTTGAGGATTTGGAGAGGGTTATATAGGACCCGAAAGGTGTCCTATTTTGGGGAGTTTTGGGGTGGTTAAGTTGGGAGAGAATAGTGGGCTTGAAGGCTTGATTCTATGGGGAATCAATTGCCTATGGAATGGGGAGGAAGTTTGCTATTGAAAGGATTTTGAATTTGGCAGTGTGGTTGGGTCTCTCTTCTTATGTAGCTCACGATTTAGTCTATTAATAGACTTGAGGAAGCCATGGATGAACCTTGGTCTGCTTAGATCCATTTGGTGAAGTTGTTGAGCACATTAATGATGTTTTCAAGATAAAATTTCTGCCGAGGATAAGTTCATCTAATCTTCTAAGATTAACTCATGTGGAGAAGATTTTAATTTGAATTTTTGGCTTCCCTCCATTGGTCCATCCATGAGGTGGATAATGTTGGTTAAAACTTGTTGAAATAGCCTTTCCCNAAGGAAGCCATGGATGAACCTTGGTCTGCTTAGATCCATTTGGGGAAGTTGTTGAGCACATTAATGATGTTTTCAAGATAAAATTTCAGCTGGGGATAAGTTCATCTGATCTTCTAAGATTAACTCATGTGGAGAAGATTTTAATTTGAATCTTTGGCTTCCCTCCATTGGTCCATCCATGAGGTGGATAATGTTGGTTAAAACTTGTTGAAATAGCCTTTCCCATATAAATCCATCAGCTCATTCTATGGATTAAAGGGAGAATCACACATATGCTTCATACTTAAAGGGATAATGAAACATATGCTTCATACTTCCCCCTTTTTCATGATTATTCATGATGAATTTAATCATTATAAAAGAAGGCTTGGACTTTTCTCTCCATTGGTTAAGTGTTGAGGTGCTCTCCACCTAAGCTTCCAAGTCAGACATTAATTTTGAGGGGGAATAACACATGTATTTACCCTTATGATGGTGTCATGATGGGTCTTAACCATGGTTAAAAGTCATGGTTCATGAATTGGTTAAAGAGTTAAATGTGTCATGATGAATGGAATGGGTCATGGATGACCCATTAATGACTTCCCATAAATTAGATTTAAATTTAAAGAACAATTATGTGGTTTTTAGGGTTAAATACTCATAAATTTATTTTGAATTAATTATTTAATTAATTAAAAATTTAGAAAATTATAATTTTAACCCATACATTGGTCAAAATGATTTTGGGTGTTGACAATTTGATCGATTTTATCAATTTGGTTCAAAATTGAATATTTTGACCAAAGTTGACCAATGTTGACCAGAGTTTATCAGAATTGCTAGTCCAGGGCTGACCAATGTGACTTACCTAACCTTGTCATGGTTGGGTTAATCATGGGTCAATGGGCTTTGATAATGTGTCTTGGTTTGGTCATATTGACCAAATTTGACCTTATAAATTAGTGAGTTGACTTTTGGGTCAATATGATAATTATTATGTCATATATTGATCATTTTTAACAAGTTTGATTTATTTGGTCAAGGGTTGACTAACGTAGTCAATGTGGTGGTCATTAGATCATGAATTGACCATTTTGACCAAGTTTGACTATTTAGGTCAAGGGTTGACCAATATAGTCAATGTGTGATCATTAGGTCATGAATTCATCATTTTGACCAAGTTTGTTTTTTTAGGTCAAGTGTTGGCAAGTATTGTCAATGTGGTGATCATTAGGCCATGAATTGATCATTTTGAACAAGTTTGACCATTTGGGTCAAGTGTTGACCAATATAGTCAATGTGCCCCTAAATTAGGGTTTAATTGATCCATCTGATGTGTCTTCATAATTTGAACTTGAAAGGATATTTTAAGATTTAACCCTAAATGGAGGAGTTAAAAGATCTTGAGGATCTATTAGGAGGTTAACTTTAGTAGTTTTTCTCCTAATATAGATTATGATTGTTATTGGTAATGTGGCCTCACAAAAGTGAGGTCAACAATTGCCTTCTTGACTAATGGAAGAGGTGAATGAAGGATTAAAAATAATAAGATAGTTTACTTCTCCGCTTCCATGTTGACTAGTCAGCCAAAGGTATGTCACCACTTCATTTCTACTAGATTACTACAAACAAATCATCTGGCTCGTGTAACAAAGGATAGAGTTGTATTGAACTATCGCATTCAGAACATGAAAATAATAGATGTTTATGCTCCTATAGTTCATCATGCACAGATCATAGATAAGAGCTCTACAGCTAGTGGTTTGGGTTACCCTGCCCTGATTTTTAATCTTTGTGAGTAATCAGAAGTAGAGTCCCATAGAAATGAAGAAAGGTTACAACTAAAGAATCCTATTGTGAGACAAATGATTCAAAGATTTGAATCATTTTTTTGAATCTAGGGTCAGAAGAAGTGATAGATCCTCTACATCAGCTACAGGGGCATCTACTTCTCGCCCTGCATCACTTGAAAAAATTATGAACCAACTCATGATTCATCAATTGGATATAGAAAATATTTAGAATCAGATTGAAGAGATTGGAGCAAGAAATGGTTATAATGATGAGTATCAGTAGAGGAGAGTTCAGCATGATATACCTTTTGAGGATGCTATGGTGAGATATCTTAGAGGAGATTACAATGTGGAATTTCCTACTTACCCCAGTTTTACCCCATATGCTCCTATTTATGTTGAAGAAGAAAAAGATGATGATGATAATGATGATGAGGATGGCGATGAAGATTGATACTTTCTGGAGTTAGTTTATTTGTTTAGTTTAGTTGTTTATTTGTTTGTATGTTGTNAATTGGATATAAAAAATATTTAGAATCACATTGGAGAGATTTGAGCAATAAATGGTTATAATGATGAGTATCAGTAGAGGAGAGTTCAACATGATATAGCTTTTGAGGATGCTATGGTGAGATATCTTAGAGGAGATTACAATGTGGAATTTCCTACTTACCCCAGTTTTACCCCATATGCTCCTATTTATGTTGAAGAAGAAGAAGAAGAAGATGATAATGATGATGAGGATGGCGATGAAGATTGATACTTTCTGTAGTTAGTTTATTTGTTTAGTTTAGTTATTTATTTGTTTGTATGTTGTTTGGATATTATTTGGTTGGCATTTGAAACTGCATTTTTTAGTATTTTCAATTTTTGTTTCTATTTTTAAATCTCAGCAAATTCTTTAGAGTATATTATGTCTCATTTAATGCTTTAAAGCCTCTTTGTAATTTTAAAGTTAGTACCTGCAGTATATCAGAGCCCAGTTTCATAGTCAGAAATCTTCTACATGTTAATTTTTATTTTCATTTATTTATTGTTTTCTTTCATCAATTGCATTTTGTGCTAAATTATTTTTTAAAAAAAATACTTAAAAACTTAAGTTTGGGGGGAAGAAAATTTTGTTTTAAAAAGAATTAAACTAAATTTTATTTGTCCTTAAGTAACAAAAATTTTTCCAATTAATTTAACATGACATGAGATATTAAGATTAAACTTTAAATGACTATACTTAAGTTTATGAATATTATGGTAAATTTAGGTAAAAGTTTTTAATAATGAAGTTCAATTCTAAAGTTAAAGATATTTGGTATAATAAGATAAGACTAAGTTTTTTTTATTTAAAGTATAGGAAATTGTATTATTGAAGTATTATGAATTTTAGAGCTTCATGTAAGAAGAAAAGACTGAAACTTTATGAAAATCATAAACTAATATGAATTTATAAAGTGAAGAAAGGTAAGGAGTTTTGACTTTAAGAAGATGATAGTGAAATTCAAAACTATTAAAGGCTGTCAAGATATAGTAATCCTCACTTGAAAAAAAAAAGAAATGAATGGATTGAAAAGGTCCTAAAAGAAAAAAAGAAAAAAGAAAATAAAAGAAAAATAAGTGAGGAGAAGCTTGAGGAGATGCATAATAAAAAATTGGCTTCACTTGAATGAACTTAAGAAAAAAACTTTATTACATTTTCTAAATGTATATTGGATTATTAGTAGCATTATTAGTACAGTTTTTTAGAAGTTCTTTTTCATATGAATATTCGAAATATCCTTGATATGACAAATTGAACTTCTTCTTGAAATAAATAGAAATTCAGAAAACTTACAATTGACTACTAAGTACTCTTAGGTTTAGAATTTGGGTCTAATCTATTAATGGTTTTTCTTAAATTCTATTATTTTGTTTATTGAACTAAAGTATAGAAGTTATAAGTTAGTCTCTATCCTAAGTCATATGTGTTTATGTAGTAAAAGTGTCACTTGAGAACAAGAACATTTAAATTTGGGGGATTTTGATACACAAAAATAATATGTTGTTTTAAGTATTTATTTAATATTGCACTTTAAAGAAGGGTATTTTTATGTTTTTGTTGCAGGTATATCAAATTTAGGCATTTGGAGCAAAAGTAGCACAAATGAAAAAATTTGGAGCCAAAACAGTGAAGTTTCAAATTATGCTGCATGATGCGCCCAATGCGCTGAAATGGTGCTAGATGCATCGGATTAGCGTCAGTTGCGCCAAAACCCAGAATAGTGCGTTCTTCGGAAAACTGGATCATGATGTGCCAGATTGGCTCCAGATGCGCATTTGACAGAGAGTTGGTGAATGATGCGCCAAATGCGCCAAATTTGGCTTCAGATGCGCCAGGGACAACTTTTTGCAGATTAAGGTGATTTGAGAGAAATTTTGCGTGAATTTTCATAAGAACACTTGTTCTAAACACCCCTTGGAGTAATTCAATTCATATATACACTTTAGAAGGTTCTTTTATGAAGGGATATGTGCCGGCACTATTTTTGGTGTGGGGTTTGCCCGTAAGAAGCTGTCGGTCATCGGAATTGAAATCCCGTTGCCCACTTCGGAAGGACGTTTAAAAAAAAATTAGTTTTGAAAAAGATGAAGTCAAACTAACCCCATAATTTTCATAGTTTAAATGAAAGAGCGCT
>JXCR01065270.1:0-17540 GCA_002079205.1 Phalaenopsis hybrid cultivar
GAGTAGAGGAAACATGAACATTTTCAGTCTCTCTATCATGTCTGGCTAACCAGTTAGTAGGTCTATTACCCTACCTATGGACAAATAGAAACTGGATGTGTTTGAGCCCTTAAGAAATGAATTTTCTTAATTCATTGTAAGGTATGCCATGAAGAGTTCTATGTCTCAATTAGTGTCTTTAGTAAGAGAGAGGAATCCATTTCAACTTGCAGAGAGATCCAATGATTCATGGTAGCCAACTTAATGACCCAAAAAACAACAACTTCTGCTTCCAATGCATCCAAAACTAGTAAAGGGGAGTGGAAATATAGTAAGCAATTTCCACTGCAATCTCTGAACACTCCACCAATCCCAACTCCATTTTGTGAGAAGCTTCCATCAGTGTTAACCTTGATAGTATGATAAACTAACCTATTCCAAAGTGCTTTTATGACATAGAAGTTGGGTGTGTATTTGGTCAGATTAATTCTGCTTTTATTAGGGAACTTCTTATACTTAATCAGTTTTTTAAGAGAAGCTTTGCAGTTGGAAACCACTTGCAAAACAGTAGGAGAGACTCCCTCAAACTTAATCTGGTTCCTTGCCATCCATATAAACCAAGTAGTGATATTAGGAATGGTACCTAATTTAGCCTTTTGCCAGCTGTACCAATATTCAGTAAAATGTTGCCAATCCAACAAAATTGTGTTGATCTCCAAGTTCTTAATGAACTCCAACTAAACACTTTGTGAAAATTGGAACTCAAAGATGACGTGGATTGAGGATTCCTGAACTGCCTTGCATAAACAACACCTGGAGGGGCCTCTCAACCCTTTCACTTTGAGGATACCATCTGTAGGAAACAAAAAATTATTCCATACGGGCAACATATACAAGCTTACATGCGGGATCCAATCACGTAATGGCAGGTGGGATCTGTCCCCACTCTCGCAAAACTCTATTATTTTGCTTCCGACCCAACCTGGGTCCCGCTCAAGCACCAAAAAAGCGTATTTTTGTCCTTTTCGTTTCCTGCCAATTGGGAGAAGGCGTATCGTCTCCTTTAACTTTAGGGATTAGGGATATTCTCATTTCGTTGCTTTTCTAGGGATCAATTCGTATTCGGTGGATAGGGTTCGATGGAAGTATTTCATGACGAGGAAATGTTGCTGGAATCTCAAGATACTTGCGAGAAAGACGACAATGAGCCGGAATCTCAAAATATTTTCGAGAATCATGAGAATGAGATTAGTTTAGCTACGATAGAAGGTATTCGACAGGTATGTTATATTTGTTTTACTGCGGATTTAAGTTTTAAGGAATATTTATTTTGTTAATGAAGTTTACTCTATTTTTATCTGATCTATAACGCTAAGTTTCAGTTAGTGTGAGACGTGGTGTTATTTAGGTAATATCACGGTGCTATACTAGTTGTTTTCGGAGTGGTTCTCATTTTCTGATTGTTGTTTATAGTGTTGGGTTAAATAATTGTCTTAATGAAGTGTTATTCTTATTGCCGTAATGGTGTTAATGGGTAGCTATTCTGGTGTTATCACTGTATTATTTTCTTGTGACGTTACTTTCGTGGGGATTTAGTATTATTGTGGTAATATCATGGTGTTATTAAAGTAATATTGGATCTGATGACTTTGTTTTGTGTTGGAGTATTATTTGGACTTTTAATGGTGTTATGCTTGTATTATTGTGGTGTTATGCCGGTGTTTTTTTCATGTAACATCTCCTATATGGTGGGGTGGTGGTGTGATGTTATTTAGGTATTATCATTGTGTTATTCTAGTGTTATTTGATTTAATAAGACGTTTTATCGGAGTGTTATATTGGCGTTCTAATTGTGTTATCCAGGCGTTACTGTGGTGTTATTACGATGTTATTTGTGTATTATAGGCTTTTAATGATGGTGTTAGTCACATATTCCGATCTAACAATGCAGTTTGATTGGTCTGTTATATTGACATTGTAATGGTGTTATCTGGGTTTATTATGGTATTATGATGGTGTGAAATATGTATTGTAGCCTTTTATTGACTTCCTTTTGGGGTGCTAATGCTTCTGTTTAAATTTACAATTGTTTGAGCTATTGATGACAAAATATTTACAAATTCTTGTTATGTTGTCGGCGCAATATCTAGAACTTATTGTCCTGCAACTGCAGAGATATCTAGAGTTGGTTGCTCTATGGTTGATGAATTATCTACATTGGGCTATTCTGAGATAGCGGCAGTATCCACAAGTAGTTGTTCTACAATGGACGAAATTTGTACATTTACTTGTTTTAGGGAGGCAGAAATATCTTCATCTATTATTGGCTCATCACGCTCAGGTTGCTCATTGGCATTCTTTATTGTTTTTCTTCTTTTATACTCGAAAGTTGTGAAAGGGGAACTCACAACCTTTTTTCTGTGACTGCGTCGGTTCTTAACCCTTTGCATTAAGCTGGGAATCGATTGTTTGACTTGGGTAGACATTCCAACAGTTGAGCATTTTTCTTGTAAACCCCTTTCCTCAACAGTGTCTCTTCAACAGGAGATGATTGATAGGTTCCCTCTTCGTTAAACTGATTTTATTTATCAACAGACAAGATTCCGACTCGGGGGGATGGGGGTTGGGCATACTCTTCCTCCAGCATTGTGCCTCTATCAGCTCCGTCTTTTTCATATATATCAAATTATTCTGCATTACCAATATTTGGTCCTACAAACCTGAAACTTCAATAGTTGTTGAATTCAGTGTTTCTTGGAATTCATTGAACCATTTCTTCTGTCCTTTAATCAGATCAATTATTGCCTATAAGTTTTGTTCATTGCACTTTGAATTGGCTCCGGGGCAGTATCCTCTGAGACCACTGACCCCATATCAAATTATACAGGGGGTTCTGCTCTGACTTGAGCTTGACGGTTTTCAAATTGCGTAGCTGGCGCTGGACTGTGTAGCCCTTCATCTGGATTGGCTAGCAAATTGCGCTCTTCTTTCAGATCCATAAATTTATAGTTTACCTGCAATTTGTTTCAGGAAAAAAATACGCTAATCTATATTCCAAAAATAAATTCTTAAAAACGGTGTAAATGACCGACTTGTTCAGTGTTAAGCCCTTAAAGACTATATCTATCTGTGAGGAGTTTAAGCTAACCTATGTAGGCCACCTCAACATTCGGGGTATGACCTCAGCAATGGCATGAGTTATCACAGAGGTATGCTAAAAAAATCAGAGCTGCATAAAAGATAAGTAATATTCAGCTTTGCACAGAAACAATATATATGTTGCACATAAACAATAAAGATATTCAGCTTATACGAGATACTAACAGTTAGCAAATAAAGAAAATCATTTATGTATCTAATAGGCTGGTTCCACATTATTTTGATGATCACTGCATTAATTTACTCAATAAGAAAATCATATAGCACAACAAACAAGTTAAATAAAGTCTGTATATTCTCCCCAAAGTTGTTAAGTCCTTCGGGTATAATAAAATTATTAGAAGGAGAAAATAAATTTGATAACAAAAATTTTATAAATGATTTAGCAAAAGGGGTTGAAGACTCCCCTCTTGCGAAGTCCAAAAGATTATTCTTCGTCTGTTGGACATCCACACCACAAGATGGACATTTACTCCACTTTGACACTTCACCTCTATTTGACATGCCAATGAGCTGGGCAATTTCATCGGACAGCAGTCTTAGCTCTTTCCCTACCATTCTGAAAACATTTTTTTTCATATTGCCAACATTGCAAAATTTGTAGTGTCAACACATTCTCTTGAGGATAAGGAGGGAGCTCCAAAAAATGATCAATATACATTGCTTTCAGCTCATTCCTTGTGTCCTCAGATATTGAAGCCCGACCTTATCTAACAAATCTCTCAATACAGATGACCGACATCTACAGCTTATGGACATTGGGTTCACAAACCTATAAAAATAATATAATGCAAAAAATATCAGGTGTTATTTCAGTGACATTTTTTTTATTGTTAGATTGTTTACGTTTAACGATTTAGGTAGAAATATAGATATTCTGTCATTAATGACCTTATATTTAAGCATTATTAAGGTGTTATTCGGGTGTTATAATATTATTTAGTTTTTATTTGGCTAATTATTTCTATGGTGTTACGTTTGTGTTTGGTATTATTTAACAAATTCAGGTTTTTTAGAGGTATTATTATTGTAGCATTATGGTATTATTACAATTTTTTTTCGCTGCATTCTGTGTATTACTTTGGTATGTTGAATGTGATTTTGGTGTTAGTTTTGTTTTCTTCTGGTATTATTTAGCGGGAAATTCTGGTGTTAATTTCGTGATTTATATTTCACAACTTAAGGTACTATTTTGGTCTTATTTAGGTTTATTGGTTGCATTATTTAAAAGTTCTACATTTTAATTAAAAAATATTCTCGTATTATTCACGTAATGATTGATTTTATTACAACATGGATTAATTTATTTACTCGGTTAAGATAATCTTTTCAATGAAAAAAGACCAAGAAAATAAAAAGTTACCTGGTGAAATCCTCTTCAATGACCTTTTTAAGGTTCTTGGCTTTTTTTCTTCTTCTGCTCATCCAACTCTATTTTCGAAGGCTCATCATCGATTTCCATTCTCAACGGCTCTTCGATTTCCATTCTCATAAGGTTTTCTTGAGTTTCCATCTCACACGGCTTGACTTCCATCTTCTTAAACTGAACTCTACAGGTGAAGTGGCGAATGTACTTCGACCAACGAATGACAACTCAAAACCCTAAACAGATGGCGAATGGCGAAAGAGATGATGCGCCCTGTCGGTATTCTTTCGGAAATATTATTTGATTCGTTATTTCGTATTTTGTTTTCGTTATATGTATTCGGAGCGCTCGAGCGGTAGTAGAGCCGGGTCCCACGTGACCACAAAAAGGATTTTTAAATTTCTTAAGTGCTGTGGCCCACATATACACGTTGACATAATCACATAATAATGCATCAATAAAACATCGATAACACCGCGGTGAACTACAAAAATATCGCGGTTGCATAACAAGCTAATAACACCAATACCATCACAATAACACTCGAATAATACCATAATAAAACCATAATCATACATCACCGCGGTATTAGGGTCTAGGGTTTTCATTGAAAGTGAGTTTAGCTCGATCAGATTGTTTTCATTATCGTAAAACCATTGTTGCGGTTTAGGGTCTAGGGTTTGTGTGAGTTTTATTTTTTGTTTTAATGAATACTTCTGGTTCTCAGTAGTGTTTAGCCGGTTGTTTGTATGTGGTACTTTTGCTTATAATGTGGTGGAAGAGATATTGTGGTGTTACTGTTTATGTTATGCTGGCATTTAGGTTGGGGTTAATGGTGTTAATTAAGTGTTACTGCATTATTATCTTGGCGTTATTCTCGTATTGTTTTGTTTATGTGGGATAGTGGTGTTATTGTGGGGCTATTATGATATTATTATGATTTTATTGTTATGCTATTGTGCTGTTAAAGACAGTTTTATTGCTGCGTTCTTGTGGTGTTATTGTGGTGTGATTATGTTGTTGTTGTCATTGTTGTTTAGCAGACACCATTATTTTATTATAGTGTTCGTCTGTTGTATTTTTCATATGGAATAATTTTTAGAATACTGTGCAAATTTGTAGTTTGGTGAGTTTGGAAATGTTTGCAATGATCCAATAGTAGATAATTTTCAAAATTTATTTCTCCTTAGAGCATTGTGTATCTCTAACTTAAATTATTGCATGCAGAAAATGAGTAACAAGGGTGAACAAATCAAGTATTGTTTTTTCTCATTTGATATAAATTTGTGTGCACTGAGATAGAGTTATTTAATGACTCATTGAGGGTTTGGTTAGAATTAATGAAGAAGCTGAAAATTGCTCGGAAGTAATATTCATTTTAGTGAAACGAAGAGTTCCTTGATTGCTCGGAAGCAATGAGATTGAGTTATTTAGTGATTCAGCTAGTTGTGAAAGATAAACAGTAAAAAATTCATTCACATCAATGATTAAAAGTTGATTAAGAGGAAGTTTCAAATTGTTCGCACATCTAAAGTTGAGGTAGGTGCCAATGGAGAAGACGTGGTTTGTATCAGGTAAGTGATGGGTAATAGGTTTGTTAAATAGTGCAAATAGAGTAAAATTTAAATGTAAGTTATGATGTTCTAGACTTCTTAAGTCTCATGTGAATGGTGTTCAGTCAGGTGAACCAGTTGGAACACCAGTCACTTGAGACTTAAGAAGTCCAAAATATCATAACTTACTATTACATTTTATTCTGTTTCCACCATTTGATAAACCTATTACCCTGACTGACCTGATACAAACCATATCTTCGACATTGGCACCAGATTATATAACTCTCTCAACTTTAGATGTGCGAACAATCTGAAACTTCCTCTTAATCAACCTTTGATCATTGATGTGAATGAAGTTTTTGACTGCATATTTTTCACGATTAGCTAAATCACTAAATAACTCAATCTCATTGTTTCTGAGCAATCAATGAACTCTCTCTTCCACTACAATGAATATTACTTCTGAGTAATTTTCAAATTCTTTGTTGATTCTAAACAAGTTCTCAATGAGTCATTAAATAACTCTATTTCATTGCACACAAATTTAACCAATAGAGTTGAAGCTGACTCTACCAACCAACGGACCGACCTCCCCTTTGACGAATATTATTGATGTGTATTCGACTGTTATTGACGTATTAAACGATGGTTATTGTAGCGTCGTGCCTGTAATATCGTAGTATTATTAGTGAATTATTCGAGTATTATTGTTGTATGTTTCATTATGTATTATTCTTGTTTTAGTGCGGAGTTATTGGAGTGTTATGAACTTTTCTGTTTATTAACACCTCGATGATATATGATTATGATTTTATTTTGGTATTATTCGAGTGTTATTGGTGTTATTAGCTTGTTATGCAACCGCGGTGTTTTTGTAGTTCACCGCGGTGTTGTCGATGTTTTATTGATGCGTTATTATGTGATTATTTCAAAGTGTATATGAGGGCCCTAGTACTTAAGAAATTAAAAAATCCATTTTGCAGTCACGTAGGACCTGACTCTACTCCCGCCCGAGCGCTACGAATACATATAACGAAAACAGAATACGAAACGTCGGATCAAATAATACTTTCGAAAAAATACTGACAGGGCACATCACCTCTTTCGCCATTCGCCATCTGTTTAGGGTTTTGAGTTGTCATTCGCCGGTCGAAGTACATTCGCCACTTCACATGTAGAGTTCAGCTTAAGAAGATGGAAGCCGAGCCGTGTGAGATGAAAACCCAAGAAAACCCTATGAGAATGGAAACCAAATAGCTGTTGAGAATGTAAATCGATGATGAGCCTTCGAAAATGGAGTCGGATGAGCAGAGGAAGAATAAAATCAATGACCGTAAGAAGGTCATTGAGGAGAGTTCCTCCAGGTAATTTTTTATTTCATTGGTCGTTTTTTCTTTGAAAAAATTATCATAACCAAGGTTATAAATTAATCCATGGAGTAATAAAACTAATCATTACGTGAATAATACGAGAACATCTCTTAATTAAATTGTAGAACTTCTAAATAATACAACAATAAACCTAAATAAGATCAAAGTAATATCTTAAGTTCTGAAATATGAATCATGAAATTAGCATCAGAATCACCCACTAAATAATACCACAAGAAACAAAACTAAAATCAGAATCACACCCTATATACCAAAGTAATAAACAGAATGCAGCGAAAAGAAAACCTTAATATCACCATAATACTACAATAATAATATCTCTATAAAACCTAAATTTGTTAAAATAATACCAAACACACGTGTCACCACCGAAATAATTAGTCAAATAAAAATTGAATAATATTACAACACCCAAATAACACCTTAATAATGCTTAAGGATAACATCATTAATGACAGAATAAAAGATTTCTACCTAAACTGTTAACCATAAACACTCTAACAATTAAGGAAATGCTACTGAAATAACACATGATATTTGTTGCATTATATTATTTTTGTAGGTTTGTGAACCTAAGGTCCATGAGCTGTAAATGCGGCTATCTGTAGTGAGAGATGTGTTGGATAAGGTCAGACCTTCAATATTTGAGGACACGAGGAATGAGCTGAAAGCAATGATTGTTGATCAGTTTTTTGAGCTCCCTCCTTATCCTCAAGAGAATGTGTTGACGCTATAAATTTTGCAATGTTGGCAGCATGAAAAAATGATTTTCAAAATGGGAGGGAAAGAGCTAAGCAGCCCGATGAAGTTGCCCTGCTCATTGGCATGACAAATTGAGGTGAAGTGTCAAAGTGAAGTAAACGTCCATCTTGTGGTGTAGATGACCAACAGACGAAGAATAATCTTTTGGACTTCGCAAGAGTGAAGTCTTCTACTCCTTTTGCTAAGTTGTTTATAAAATTTTTGTATCAAATTTATTTTTTCCTTCTAGTAATTTTAGTGTACCCGAAGATCTTAACACTTTTGGGAAGAATATACAGACTTTCACTTCATTTAAATGGTCTGCTGCGCTCTGTTATTTCCTTATTGAGCAAATTAATGCAGTGACCATCAAAATAATGCGGAATCGGCCTACTGAATACATAAATGACTTTCTTTATTTGCTAATGATTAGCATCTCTTATAAGCTGAATATCTTTATTGTTTATGTGCAACATATTTTCTGTTTCTGTGCAAAATTGAATATTACTTATCTTTTATGTAACTCTAATTTTTTAGCATATCTTTGTGGTAACTCCTGCCGCCGCTGAGGTTATACCCCGAATGTTGAGGTGATCTACAAATGTTAGCTTGAACTCATCACAGATAGATGTAGCCTTTAAGAAATTGAACACTGAACATGTTGGTTATTTACACCTTTGTTAAAGAATTTATTTCTGGAATTGTGATTAACATATTTTTATCCTGAAATTGAATTGCTTGTTAACGATAAATTTATGGATCTGAAAGAGTAGCGCAATTTGCTAGCCAATTTAGATGGACTACCCAGTCCAGCACCAGCTATGCAATTTGAAAATCATCAGGCTCAAGTCAGAGCAGAACCCCCTGTATAATTTGATATGGGGCCAGTGGTCTCAGGGGATACTGCCCCGGAGCCAATTCATAGTGCAATGAACAAAAACTTCGAGACAATAATTGATCTGATTAAAGGACAGGAGAAATGATTCAATGAATTTCAAGGAACAGTGAATTCAATAACTGTTGGAGTGTCGGGTTTGTAAGACCAAATATTGGTACTGCAGAACAGATTTGATAAATATGAAAAAGACGGAGCTGATAGAGGCACAGTGCTGGAGGAAGAGTATGCCCTGCCCCTCTCCCTCTGTTGGAATCTCACCTGTTGACGAATTAAATCAGTTTAACGAAGAGGGAACCTATCAATCGTCTCCTTTTGAAGAAGACATTGTTGAGAAATTGGGCTTACAAGAAAAATGCTCAATAGTTAGAATGGCTACCCAAGTCACACAATCGATTCCCAGCTTAATGCAAAGGGTTAAGGACCGGCGCAGTCACAGGAAAAAAGTTATGAGTTTCCATTTCACTGCTTCAAATATAAAGGAAGAAAAACAATAAGGAATGCCGATGAGCAATCTGAGCGTGATGAACCAATAACAGATGAAGATATTTCCGCCTCCCCAGAATAAACAAATGTACAAATTTTAGCCATTGTAGAACTACTTTTGGATACTGCCGCCACCTCAGAACAGCCCAATGTAGATAATTCATCAACCATAGAGCAACCAACTATAGATATCTCTGCAGCTGCAGGACAGCAAGTTGTAGATATTGTGCCAACTACAAAACAATCATCTCCTGTTGAAGAAGCCGCTGTTAAGGAAAGGGTTTACAAAAAATGCTCAATAGTTGGAATGCCTACCCAAGTCACACAATCGATTCCCAGCTTAATGCAAAGGTTTAAGGGCCGGCGCAGTCACAGGAAAAAAGTTGTGAGTTTTCTCTTTCATTGCTTCGAATATAAAAGAAGAAAAACAATAAGGGATGCCGATGAGCAACCTGAGCGTGATGAGCCAATAACAGATGAAGATACTTCCGCCTCCCCAGAACAAACAAATGTACAAATTTTAGCCATTGTAGAAAAACTACTTGTGGATATTGCCGCCACCTCAGAACAGCCCAATGTAGATAATTCATCAACCATAGAACAACCAACTCTAGATATCTCTGCAGCTGCAGGACAAGTTGTAGATATTGTGCCAACTACAGAACAATCATCTATTGTTGAAGAAGACACTGTTGAGGAAAGGGGTTTACAAGAAAAATGCTCATTAGTTGGAATGCCTACCCAAGTCACAGAATCGATTCCCAGCTTAATGCAAAGGGTTAAGGGCCAACACACTCACAGGAAGAAAGTTGTGAGTTTCCCTTTCACTGCTTTGAATATAAAAGAAGAAAAACAATAAGGGATGCCGATGAGCAACCTGAGCGTGATGAACCAATAACAGATGAAGATACTTCCGCCTCCTCAGAACAAACAAATGTACAAATTTCAGCCACTACAAAACAACTACTTGTGGATACTGCCGCCACCTCAGAACAACCCAATGTAGATAATTCATCAACCATAGAGCAATCAACTCTAGATATCTCTGCAGCTGCAGGACAACAAGTTGTAGATATTGTGCCAACTACAAAACAAACATTTTTAAATATTTCGTCATCAACAACTCAAACAATTGTAGGTAGTCATGCAGAGAAAGCCTTGCAAATAGTGGTATTTGCACCTTTAGTACATGCACAAGTACCAGAGGCAGTGAACGAACTTGCATTAGTGGTATTTCTAACCGACTTCGTAATACTTTCCTATATGTTGTTTTCTTATGCCTTCTATGCCGGAGTCGTAGATTGATTTTCCTGGGCGAACACTGATTTCTGCTGAAATGGAAGGAGTAATTGATCGGTGTATATCACAATACCCTGACTTCAACCTGTCGTTGCATTGCAAGTTTATTAAAGTGAAGTGACACATATATTATGTGTACCCTACATGAATGACATTATTGTCAACATTCGTGACGTCCTAATAGATCGGGGTATGGTGGAGGATGTACTATGTAGTGGATGGACTGGAAATGATCAGATTGATGCCTTAGCCCTCATTCTGAGTTGGAGGAAGAGTCAAAGTTCAACTTCGTTCCGGCGATACTTATACGTGTCACCTTTATATTATATAATCAAATAAATCCAATTTTATGATTTTTTAATAGTCCATGAAAATATTAAAAGTGTGTCAATTCATGCAGAGTTATCGGAAAAATGACAACTTAAGGTTTTTGGGTCAGATCACGAAGCAAGAGGTGAAAAATGCGGAGATCATCTTGTTTTGCATTGTGGAAAACCATCATTGGATATTGTTAGTTGCTGATTTGAAAGAGAAGAAATGAAAATATACGATTAATTACTCAACAATATGCATAAGACAGTTTGCCAACGTGTTGTAAGTTTATTCCACATAATATATCAATCCTATTTTAATTTTTTAAGGCAATAACAAGTGTGACATCAACATTTGTAGATCACACGGTTTGCAGACGATGCTAGGCTATCTTTCTTGGTTAAACAGGGAACGTGGATGCAGTCAATTGTTAAGGGCATACCCTTTTAAAGTAACAGTATTGATTGCAGCATATTTATATGTAAGTACATGGAAAAACTAGTACAAACTAACCCAATTGACTGGAGTCAGGAGCTGAGCTGACAGGAAGACATGCTAAGATTTCGGGTAGAGTTAGCCTATGAACTTTGCATGTGGTTCTCTTCTATTAAATTAGAATGAACTGATGTGTTATTTTTGTTTTAATTGAGAACGTGCAGATGTGATACTGCTCCATTTCAGTTTAATCTTAAATGTTGTTTTATAATTGTTTTATCTTTACATTATTATGATGATATCCTCATAAATAGAATAATGGTGCTCTTAGTCCAATGAGAACGTGCTGATGTATTGTGATTGTTTTATCTTTGCAATCAAAACGTGTTGATGTGTTACTATTTATGTCCGAGTTTTGTTGTGGTTCTTGAGCAATTTTCGAAGTATGTCGTCAAATATTCCAATCAAACCATACCGTCAAATACCATTCTTATGATTGTATTGGTGGAATAACGTTTATTACCATACCGCCAGTTGTATCTCCGTTTTATTATGGTCGTATTTCTGAATAATTTGATTTGCGGGGAGGGATGTTGCACTGTGGTTGTATCGTTGCAGTATTTTAGTTGTATTCTAATATAGGGTTCCATAACCGTGGTTTTATTGGAATATGCCTCCAAAGATTCCGATAAAACCGGCAGAGGGATACAATTCTTAGCAATGTTTTATCCGCAGCGATTTTACTTCGATATTTTTAGGGGCGTGTTTATTTAGTATTCTTATATATTGTTCCACGACCGCGGTTTTACTTCGGTGTTTTTAGGGACGTGTTTAGGTAGTATTTTAATATAGTGTTCCACGACCTCAGTTTTATTGGAATATGTCGTCAAATATTCAAATCAAATAGGCGAAGAGAAAGAATTGTTAGCAAAGTTTTATCCGCCGCGATTTTACTTCGGTATTTTTAGGGGCGTGTATAGGTAGTATTCTAATATAGTGTTCCACGACCTCGGTTTTATTGAAATATGCCGCCAAAAAATCCAATCAAACTGACGGAGGGATAAAATTGTTAGCAAGATTTTATCTGTCGCGGTTTTACTTCGGTGTTCTTAAGAGCGTGGTTAGGTAGTATTCTAATATAGTGTTCCATGATCGCGGTTTTATTTCTGGATTATTGCCATCGTATTGGGGTCATATACCATATTATTGAGGTTAAACACGGTTTATTCTAATTTAACCGCGGAGGGATATAACACCATAAAACTAGATTAAGACAATAAGAAACCCACAATAACTCCTGAATAAAATGACAATAATACATTAAAAGTAATTCTCCCTTAAAAAATATTATGTTACAGATTAAGCATTACATACATTAAAACACACATTAAACTGCACATTGATGCAAGATGAATATGAGGGTGAAAATTTGAGCTATTATGGCAACACGTTCTATATATCATCATCTATCTCCATTAATAAGCTCGTATATGTCTGTTCGTTGTGATGCAGGAAATTCCTGTTTATTTAGAATAGGAATGAGTAAATGTCAAGAAAGAAGTATATTTCAAAATAATGGAGGCCGCCAAAAAAATTTCATGATCGAGTTCTCAACCTGACTAAAGTGACCCACCATTGCAAACAATTTTGGCTCGCATTGCGGAACTTTATCTTGACTTGAACCAATATTTTTCTTCTTTTCTGTATACAATATTACATTTTAGCGAGTAATGATTCAACGAACTAAAGCAACACTTAAGATTATAGGTAACATTTACTTTTGATTTTCTTGTTTTTTTTTCAATAGCCTTTTAACCTTGAATCAGATATTCCTTTTGGGAGCATCTTCATGGGGTCATTCACCGCTCTTTACTCGGTGTCTTCTTTTTCTTTGATTTTGCCTTTTCCTGAGGTTCTCGCCCACTCAATATGGCTTCGACATCGATTAGTTTCTTCAATTCCTCCAACACAACTTTCACGGCAAGCTCATGACCTTGCGTTCTGGTGCTGATCTGGTATGCAAAGTTTTGAATGTGATTGAGATAGATGAGTCCACTTGCAGAATTTGACAATATTTGTGACCCCTTAAGATGTGTCTATAAGCATAACTGTTATATATGTACATTTTAGCATGAATAGACCTCCAAAGTAATATATATTTATAAAGAATTTTTGTTACATTTTCATGCTGAAGAACCTTTAGAGCGTGAGCAAATAATAAACCCATTATTTCAAATTTTTTAGAAATACAAGTAATTTTAGAATTACCTCCGTTCAGTTTAACAATATAGGGTCTATCTTTGTCCTTATTATCGAAAGTTTGATAATGAAATTCTGAATCCCAATTAGCAGAGCACTCCACAGCAAGCCGACACAAAACATGTAGAAACTCTGCTTCAAGCATTGAATATAACTTCCTTGTTTAAAGTAGAACAACCTGTCTCAACACGGGACTACTTTTTACAGTGGTAGAAATTATAGATTGTTCACATTTAAAATCTTCGTTCTTCTCATTTCTTCTCCAAAATTTCATGACATTTTCAAGACCCAAAAAATTTTCGGTGAGGGTGCTTGTTGCCTTGGAGACACCATGACGGATGTTATTAGCGGCCTCACTTCTCTATGTTGATGAAATCCTCATTCCAAATATTTCTTTATTGAAGGCGGTTTCCCACTTATGCTTGATATTATACAATTTATCCAACCAAATATTTTTGTGTAGATTTTTTTTCTCTATCATTGCACCCCAAGTTTTTTCGAACTCCTCTTCTGAGTCACATTTGCTTAAGCATTTATAAAAAAAATTATTGACTCTCTTGCTACCCACGCCACAATGAACTTTTGAAATAATTTCTTGTATATGTGTCATTGACAGAATCTATTTCTGGTGTGCGGCGGACACTCTTCAATGACTTTGGAAATTGCTTGATCCTGGTCTATGAATATTGTTATTTGGTGCTTGTTATTTATTATACGGATAAAGACTTTGAATAACCACTTGAATGAGTTAATTGTTTCATATCGACAATCGAAACACAACATAAATTGTATTTATTTAGTCTATAACTTGTATCAAATATTATTATATTCCCAAACCAGTTGTAATCAATCCTGGACATCTCATTGCTCCATAAAAAATTCAACAAACTACCTGACTCATCAATTTGGAAGTCCAACACAAATAATGGATCCTTTGTTTGTCGCGTAGTGAAAGTTGTACGAGAGAATTAGCATCCCCTAGTTCAATTTGAACTCTTCTCCTTATTTGTATGAAATTATAGGCATCCCAATTCGTGCAATCAAGATTCTCCACTCCGACCTTTGTAGCGAGGAATCTGAATGCAGCTGGTTCTAATCCCTGATTTTGTCATTGATCTGAGGATATTAGCACTGATGTTAGTCATCTTTCTGCTGGAACGCAATAGATTTATGTCACCGTCCTCCACCAACGGATGATTGTGACTTTCTATGAATTTCTTAACCGACCAGTTGTCTTTGACATCATCGACATATCGGATCATGGCTGGACAACCAATAATTGTGTCCGCTCTTTTGAACTTCACCGTGATATTGTCCTTCAGCTCTTTTCTTGAAACCAACATTACCACAAACAAAGCTGTTTGTCTTAATCTTCTTTGAATTCAGCCAAAAACCATTGTGGTCCTTTCGCACAGTAAATCCAATATGGTGTGCTTATACACAATATTGTTCATAGGTTTCTTTCTCATTGTGGACAACTGTATGAAACAATTTGTCTGTCTCGGGTGACTGCAAATTTAAATACAAGCATTCAAAAGAAAATCAATAAAAGACTACAATATTTAAATCACACCATCATAATACCATAATAAACCCAGATAACACATTTACAATGCCAATATAACAGACCAATCAAACCGCATTCTTAGATCAGGATATGTGACTAACACCATCATTAAAAGCGTAAAATACACAAATAACACCGTAATAACACCACAGTAATGCCCGGATAACACAATTAGAACGCCAATATAACACTCCAATAAAACGTCTTATTAGATCAAATAACACTAGAATAACACCATGATAATACCTAAATAACACCATATCACCACCCCACCATATAGGAGATGTTACAGGAAAAAACACCCACATAACACCACAATAACACAAGCATAACACCATTAAATGTCAAAATAATACTCTAACACAAAACCAAGTCATCAGATCCAATATTACCTTAATAACACTATGATATTACCAAAATAACACCAAATTCCCACGACAATAACATTATAAGTAAATAATACTGTAATAACACCAGAATAACTACCCATTAACATTATTACGGCGACGAGAATAACACTTTATTAAGACAGTTATTTAACCCACTAACACTATTAATAACAATCAAAAAATAAAAACAACTCCGAAAACAACCAGTATAAATAATACCACGTCCTACACTAACCGAAACTTAGCGTTACACATCAGATAAAAACAGAGCAAACTTCATTAACAAAACAAATATTCCTTGAAACCTAAATCCGTAGTAAAACAAATATAACCTACCCGCCGTATACCTTTTGTCGCAGCTAAACTCAGCTCATTCTCATGATTCTCAAAAATATTTTGAAATTCTAGCTCATTGTCATGTTTTTTGCAAGTATCTTGAGATTCCAGCAAGATTTCCTCATTATAAAATACTTCCATTGAACCCTATCCATCAAATACGAATGGATCCCTAGAAAGGCAACGAAATGAGAATATCCCCAGTCTCTAAAGCTAAAGGAGGCAAAATACGCCTTTTCCCAATTGGCGGGAAGCGAAAATGACAAAAATACATTTTTTATGGTGCTTGGGCAGGACTCGAGCCGGGTCAGACGCAAAATAATAGAGTTTTGCGAGAGTGGGGCCAGATCCCACGTGCCATTACGTGATTGGATTCCGCACGCAAGCTTGTATCCGTTGCCCGTATGGAATAATTTTTCGTAGGCAACAACTTGTAAAAAATTCTCCTACACAAAAAAAGACATGAAAGGCGTGAGAAATTTGTTCCAAACACTCAGTGATACAGTTTAGAATAGCTAGATTGAGTTAGACTCAGTGTTTTACTTGCTTGCATAGCAATCTTATCTTTCTGGGTTCTATCAAAAGGCAATTTAGAGATGCAGTCTGCAGAATTCCCATCCAGCAGGGAATTCAGAATTGTAGTAGACCACTGATCCCCATCCCAGCAGTTAGCCACCTTAAGATTGGAATTAAAATCAACAACTCTTGATTGTAAAAGGTCTTCAGGACACCACTTATTGAGCCAAAAGTGAACATTTCCATTGCCCAGATCCAATATAAAAAGTTTTTCAGCTTGCTGTATAATCTTCAGTAAGTTCTCCCAGAGCTTGGAGTCACCCAGCTTCCTAGTTACCATGTTAGGATGAGAGTCCCTGCATTTTGTCCCCATCACATATTTAGCCCAAATTGATTTCTGCTGTCTGAACTTGATCCAAAGTTTACAAAGGTTAATGTGGTATACTTGTGTTAATCCTTTAAAACCAAGGCCACCGGCCAAGATAGGCTTAGCAGCTTTCTGCCAGCTAGCCCTGTGAAGTTGTTGTCTCTGCCCAAACCAAAGGAATCTGTTGAAGAATCTCTCCAAATGAAGCTGTGCACTCTTTTTCATTCCAGTCATCTGCATAATATATGATGGAAAGGTGGTTAGGATGCTCTTCAATAGTGTTATGCTGCCCTCATTTGACAAGAATGAGTTTGTCCAGCAGTTAAGTTGTGTGTCGATTTTACCAATAACCTCATCAAATTGCACCTGTTTAGCTCTACCTTTGATTAGAGGGACATATCTAGATATATATGTATATATATATATATATATATATATACACATATATCTATATATATATATATATATATATATATGTGTAGACACA
>JXCR01065270.1:17683-40688 GCA_002079205.1 Phalaenopsis hybrid cultivar
TATATACACACACACATATATATATATATATATATATATATATATATATATATATATATCTTTAAATTACATTTGTGTGTGTGTAAATGACTCAGTCTTATACGTACTTGGGAGAATATAAGAGATATTAAGGTAAAGGAAAATGTAGTTAATATAGAATTAATTCTTTTCGTACTATTATGCTATGTGGCTACATGTTTTGGGCACTATAAAATGTTTAAATAGGCAATTTTGTGCATTTGGTTTTTGAAATCCTACATGACTTTATTTGAGATTTCTAGAGATGATCTTTCAGGTAACAAATTAAGTAAAGATGAAAACGTTTCCTTTATATTTCACCCTTAGTTGAGGACTAAATGTTTTCTGTTCAAAATTTTAGAGCTGCATTGAATAATATTGACTTTTTATGAGCATTGGTCAAACATTTCATTTGGTGCCCTTGACAAGCTTAAAACGAAGGATGGCAACACTAATATTCGTTATTAGTACTCGAGTCTACGAAGACTTGGAAATGGATGCGAAATATCCCCTTTTCTAAATCTATCCATGGTTGATTGAGAGGGGCCATTATTTGAAAGTTTATTCTTAATTGTAGTTTTGGTGCGTATTGGTGATCGTGGTGATCTCTCTTAAGTATAATTTTTGATGATTATATCCATTATTGGGAAGGTGGAGCCCTTGAAGTCGTTTTTTGTTATGAATGCAGCAGACAAACTACTCCTATTAGTTCCAAGTATTTTTAATTGTGCTTATCATCAGGATATGAAAGCTTTGAATTTGAATTTTGGAATGGGCAATGGGAATGATGGTGGTAATGTTTTTTTTTTTTAACTTTTTTTTTTATATTTTTTTAAACCTGGATTTTATGATTTCCTACATCATTGGGAGATATAGCCCTCCAAACCTTCTTTGCTTTACATTTTTCTTCATCTTTCTAAAGGACATGACAGATAAAGACTGTGACTATTAGACGGTGAAGCCCTAAAGAAATCTGTTTTTCTTAATTTAGGGGCATTTTAGATTTTCTCTATGGAGATGGTGATAATGAACTCCAATTCTATTTTTTCATTAATTACGCCAATCAATTGGGTGATAAGGACCTCATGAAATTTACTAAATTTCAATAGTTTTTTTTTTTTAAAATACTTGTAGTGGATGGTAATGGTATTTTCTTCGATGATGTTTTCTATGGTAATTATACCTACGGTAATGAAGGTCCTTTGATGCCTCTTTTTGATGGAGATAATGATATTTTTCCCTCCAATTCTAATTTTCCTTAGTTGCACCTATCGTTGGAAAAGCAGAAATCCTCAAGTGCTCATGTGCTTTAGTCTTGACTTTCAAAAAGTTATTATTGATGTAGCGGAAGGCGAGGAGACTGACACCCACCTTTGGTCAAGGATTTGATCTATTTTGCTATAGATTCATATTTGTGCATGTTAACCCTTCCAAAATTTGTTGTTGGGAATACCTTAGCAATCTTCAGATTTTATCAGATTTCAAGGTAATTAGAGTTCATAGTAAATGAATACAACATTCAAGGGCATAATTTTTATTTAATTGATTCGAACATTTACAATTCTCTTAGTTTTGGGTTAGGACCTGGATTTAAGATTTATAATTTTTATAATGCCCTATTATGATTGACTTGTCAACACACAAATTGAGGTAGCCTTTCCTGCATTACTTTAGCAACATTATTATCTTTTTTGAGTTGTGCATTTTGGTATTTGTGGATAGCTTTCAAGAAATAACTAGTCTGTTTGAGAACTAGCCTTACGACACCTGATTAATATAAAACCAACCAGAGTGGTTATGTTCTCGGTAAGACTGTTATCTAAATCAAGTTTCTATATGGTATTATTTTATTGCTTAGGATAATTTTTGGGCCATGAATCATGCCAGTTTTATCTTTGATTAGATGATAATACGGCCAAATGAATCCGATTTTTTCTTCATTACTCCTGCACCTATTGTATTTTTTTGATTTCTAGGTATTTACATTTTTTTTAGCTAAAAACAAGTTGCCGATCTCAAAATAATTCTTAAAATATTTTATGGATTTTTTTTTGGAATATATATGCATTTTGTTAATGTCTTTTAGTATTTAATACTTAGATTTTGTAATCTCTAGTATATTTTATTTTTCATAAATTTTTGACTTGGAAAAGGCTAGGGACACCTCATTTTAGACATCCTTATTTGATTTATTGTAATCTTAATGGCATTGAGAGTTAGGGTTTGTTTGTTTCGGTTGCAGCTGTAGAAATGCTAGTTTGAGAATCTGCTGTTGAAATGCTGCTATTCAGAGTCTAGTGTTTTAAAAATCGTTAGTCTGTTTGAAAAACACAGTTGTTGAAGCTCTGTCTGTAGACAGAATGACTATAATGCCCTCCTTATATAAATACAATTTGGTTTGAACTGATTGGAAAACACAGTTTTGAAAGTGCTTACTATTCAGTCAATCTAATGATAATTTTTAATACTATTTTTGATCTCAATGCCATAAGAGAAGTCAAGACAAACATTAACCCATATATTTCCCATCAAAATAATCGTATAAATATTAGTTCAACATAAACTGTATCCTATTCAGATAGACGAGTTTGCTCACCAAAAAAATGCCTAAAATAACACAATTTGTCTTTCAAATTATATTATCACAAAAAAAAAAAAATAACGCCAACAAAAATAAAAGCAGTGTTGAGATTACAAAATCAAGTAAGGACAAGTTTTTCACAAGTAATTTCAGCTCTTTAAGATCTTTCTTTATCTTATCTTCAGATGTTGCTATCTTTTCATCATTTCGCTCCAGTGTTTCATATTTCGATTCATCAACCCATTGTTAAAACTTGCAGTCTCTATTTGTGAGATTTCTTGGATATCTATAAAACTTGTGGCCAATATTGTCACCATTCTTTGTGGTGAACATGATGCATAGGAGGTTACAATCACAATATATTGTTCGGTGTTTGGTCCCCTTAGAGCTTGATGAATTTTTTGAGCTCATTTTGATTATGTAATCCTGCAAAATATTGATTTGCACATTAATTTTTGTAAGAAAGACCAAGTAAGCACTAGTAAGTAACAAACCAAACTCTTAATGGTGAAAGCAAAGCAATACTTGTTGAGCAAAACCTCTACTTTTTGTTGTCCACCACGGGGTCGACAAGATATCAATTCTCAGGGCTTAGAGTAAACACATGGAGATAAATAATATTTCATTAGAAGAAAGCAGTAGACCCATAACGCAGGTGCTCTTAGTTGCCAGAAGCACTTAATAGAGGCCATTTAAAGGAACTCCTCCGGTCAAATTACTCATCACAACCCTTTTAAAACTGACCACCTGAATAAAGCGTCACATATCAAACCACAAAAAAAGGCAAAAGCTTCAAAGCCAATTAGTTTATGACTCATAAACAAATAAGAATATCAAAATAACAATGAGCTGAGTACTTACCTGATGAAATAGACATTAAAATACCTTCCAAATACTATAAATATTTTAGCACAAAAAATATTTACAAGTACGGTTCAATTTTAATGTAATGGCTGGAGAACATCATAGCTTAACCGACAATTAGGCAAAAAGGAAAAGACCAGTAGAAATTTGAACAAATTAGTAGATGTGAAATAACAATGAAAGCAATTTGTATAAAACACCTAAACTTTTCAAGCAAAGCAGTAGCCTCAAATCCGAAATAACAAGATCAGTAGAAATCTGAAGCAATTAACTGAAAATCGAAAATAGCAAGGAAATCAGTTCTAAAGCATTGCAGGTATTGCATTCTAAAGCAATGGAGGTGAAGCATACGAAAACAGCAAGCAAAGCTATGTTGAATTTGATCCCAGTCCCTTTAGTAATTGATCCCCAGAAATTTTTGATATCAGCTGCTGCTCCAATTGCGATTTTACTATCTAAAAAATAAGGGTCATTTACGTTCATACAAGCCATTTACTATATATTCACATATCTAACACATAAACGTTTCTTTTTTTTTTTCCTTTCCACCCAAAATCTTTCATATTACAACAGAAACACCGTCATATAACTTTTAAAAGGAGGAGTAAACCCATTCAAGCACAGGTAAGGTGACAAGTCATTAAAAAAAATTAGGCTTATGGTATTATCTACGTAAATACATAGGAATTGAGTGGTATGCATGCCAATCTTTCTTAAAAATTCATGCCTTTTTAATAAATCAATTCCTATTTCATAAACCAATGCTTCTTTTCATAAATCAAATATGTCACATAAAAGCATTCTAAAAGCAGCTGTTACCAGCTTTCATTGAACAAATGCATTTATTTGAAACCAGAAATCGAAGCAAAAAAATAAATGACACCTCTCGAGTATAATAGCGGCTCAAGTATAACAAAAGCATTGGATTAAAGCCGATTTGGTACTTGCCAATTTCAGTAATAGTAAAATGAATCCCGGAATTGTGGTAAAAGATTTTCCAAATAACTGATATCAGTTAAGAGCCTTGCCACCTATTTAAAAATTTTCATATATACTGAAACTATCCATATCACCAGTAGTTCTTGAAATTACTTGAGATATCAAAAAATGATTGCTAACAACAAGAAGTAAGTACTAAAGGATCTATAACAGCTATCATTTGAAGTGCAAAATTTTAACTATTTTTTGGATTATAAGAACAACTATAACACCACCATAACAACCGCTATAAAAGCAGCAGTGGATCAGTAATGTGTTTAAACAACCAACCTTTTCAAATATTACCAAAAAGCAAACCAACGGCTAAAGCAGCCAATGAAGCAGCTAAAGCTACCAAGGGCTAGATCATCATTTACTAATATAATTATCAAAGGCTTATAGGAATCAATAAGCTAAAATTCGAGTTTGAATAGATGTAAAAAGGTCAACATGCACGTAAATGAAAGCAGAAACTGATTTACAATGCTGAGCAAATACAAATGTTGGATGCCACAACCCATAGACATTTATTTATGTGTTTACTCATATGTGAAGGTTAGATCATCGCAAATACTAATAAGCTGAATTACAAGGAAATAGGAGTAGATTATCACAAATGCCAAAACACATGAAGAAGCAATGCCTTTTTTTAAAAAAAAACTAATGCCTTTCTTCATAAATGAATGCCATTAAACCCTTTCAATAAAGCAATGCCGAGCAAATACATAGGAGCCAATACATACATACCACTCAATTTTTATTCATTTAGATAGCAATAAAGCAATGCCATGCCGACAATGGTTCCCGACTGTCATTCTATTTTAGATATAGAAAAGAACAATGTCTTTGTACATAAATCAATGCCGTCAATCCCTTTCAATAAAGCATTGAAAGTCTTGCCACCAACTTAAGAAAGAAATAAATGCCCAAATGCAAAGGAAATGAATACCCAAATGCACATTGTTCTTCTAAAGACAGATGAATCCAAATAGAAAAATGTTTTGAAAGAGAGAAAGATAGAGTTCTACCTAAGGAATGGTTATCTAATTTTCCATTTACCAACGTTCAACACTTATCCAAAATAGGTTCATATCTTAGGTCATTACTGTTGTGAAAACGAAGGAGAAAGCGAGAAAAATATGAAATGAGAATATCACACAGACACAGATGTACGTGATTCCACAAATTGTTTACGTCCACGAAGTTGCAGAGAATTTTATTTCTTTAAGGATTACATAGTTTCTCAAACAAGGTTACAATAACTCGACTCAACTATCCTTCTTCTGCTGTTATTCCATCGCCCGCAATGCCTTATTCTGCAATTTTCGCCGTCTGTGAATCCCTGCAGAGTTCGGTCATGAGAGGTTTTTGTCGCCTGCAACGTCCTCTGCGCGATTGTTCACAAGAGGCGACTTCGATTGATTCAAACAACTTGAAGAGAGAGATCCAAATGTTGTGAAGAAGAGACGGGCTAGATCCAGAAGTAGCGATGAAGTAGAGGGTGGGATCCTTTATACACGAAAATGTGGGAGGCGGGATCCCAAAATGGGAAAGGTCCAGGCGGGCCTTACAAAGGAAAGAAATAAATCAAATAAAAGTTCAAATAACTTCCATGAGAAGAAACCGCCAAAAGCGAAGTGGACCGAGCTGCACAATCCTCAACATATTTCCCACTTAGAGACTAGTACACTGACTGCATCGTTATCTTCCTCAAATGTTATATCATCTACTTCTGCAACTCAAAGTGCCTTTCTTCATACTAGAAGACTAACTGAAGTTGGCACAACTTCAATATCTTAAGTGTAACTCTCTTAATCAACATATCAGCAGGGTTCTTGCTTTCACAAATTTTCTCAATTAAATGACATATGATCTGAATGCGTTTAGTCCTGGATTGAAATGCTGAATTCTTGACAAGAAATATGACGCTTTGACTATCGCTGTAGAGAATACCCTTTTGATTCTTCTTGCCCAATTTCTCCAAGAAGCCTTGTAGCCATATCATTTCCTTTGCAACCTCTGACGCTGCCATATACTCAACTTTTAAAGTAGGCAAAGAAATTATTTTCTGTAGGTTAGAGCTCCAAGATAGTGCAGTGCCGCCAAGAGTATAACCTGTAATACTTTTTCTGCTATCAATGTCTCCAGCTAAATCAACCTCAACATAGTCATGTATCTCCGAACTTTTTTCTAAAGAAACCTTTAGGTACCTCAAGATCCACTTCACCGTTTCCCAATGTTCATTTTCTAGTTACTCATGTATCTGCTCACAACTCTCACTGCAAGAGCAATATCCAGTTTTGTGCAAATCATAACATATATAAGTGAACCAATAATTGAGGCATGATGAATCTTACTCATGTGGTCTCGTTCCTCCTGACTTGGGTGATTGATTATTGCTGAGTTTGAAATGACTTCCTAAAGGTGTGTCAACTAGTTTGGTCTTGTCCATATTGAACTTGTTGAGTACCTTTTTCAACATGCCTCTGACTCCATCGATGACAATCCTCATGTCAAGGATCTGCTTTACAACTCCCAAATCCTTCATTGCAAAGTGCTGTGACGTCTGTTTCCTCATATTGTTAATCTCATCAATACTGGCCTTTGCAATAAGTATGTCATCCACGTAGAACAGTAGAATAATATAAGAATTGTCAAAATGTCTGATATAACAACAATGATCTGTTTGACATCTGTTGTACCCTACTTTGTACATGAAATTATCAAATTTCTTGTACCACCCTGATACACTTTAAAATTATCTATTTTAGTGTACATTTCATGTTCATTTCATGTTCATTTTATGCACATTTTTGATGATATTGAACTTTAAAAGAATGTATTTTGCATGTTTTTTGTTTCAGGTACAAGAAATTAAGTTTTAGCGAAATTGAAGAAAAAAGGGTGCAATTTGGAGCCAAATTGAGCAAGGAAAAAAAATTTGATCTGACACATTTTGATGTGACTTTCTATGCTTAATTTTTTCTATATTTATCACATATTTTTGAATGAAATTACACTTTAAAGAAAATTTATTTTCATTTTTATCTTGTGGGTATAACACTAGAAGCAAATCGGAGCTGAAACGGGGCGAAATGGAGCCAAAACGGAGCAAAACAGGTGTTTCCGGTAGGGTGGGGCTATAACGCCGGATTCTAGCGCTATAGCGCTAGACACGACTATCAGCAAACACTAATTATGCGCCATAATGCCTTAGTCGGTTCTTGAACGGCTTTTGGGCGATTCCGGACTATTGTGGGATGTTCTAGAAGCTTCTGGATGGCTTGCACGCCCCATGAATTTAGACATTTGGAAAAGCTTTTGAATGAAGAAATTTGTCACTTGGAGTGAAAAAACGTGTCTCTTGAAGTGAATGGGTGTATCTTTTGGAAAGAAAGGTGTTTGACTTCTCTATAAATAAGGGGGGCTGACGCTTCTCATGACAAGTAATTAGTGTGTGTTTTAGGAGTTTTTAATGAGATTGAGAGAGTTTGGAGTGAGTCTATGGAGATGTAAATTTCTCTATTTTTTGGAGAGATTGGTAAGAGATTTTGAGAGAAATAAAGAAGTATGAGCGACACATTGATTGACAGGAGACTTTGTTGGAAAGATTTTCATCTTTCTTTCAGAGGAAAAAGCTAAGTATTGTGTTCTTCATTATATTGTAATTTTTGTAAACAATTTCTAGTAGATTTTTTTTTATTTAAATGAAGTTTTCTGCTGTGTTTTATCCATGTTTCGTAAGTAGTTTTCTTTACTCTTCTCTTTTAATATGAAGTAGTGGCATGTGTTGAAAAATTTATTTTATGATAGAATTATTTTTATTTTCATGTGATGAGTAATATCTCCTTTGCTTCATTGACATAACTTAAGTGACAATAGATTGTGTTAAAATTTGTTGTAAGTGAAATTAAGACTCGGGAGAGCGGTGATCTTACAACTTGAGTGCACTTACATTGACAGGTTGACTAGTAAAATAGTTTAGTCAGCAATGCAACTTTTAAGGAAATATAATTTAATGATCTATTTCTATTAGATGCTTCTAAGTGACAGATAGTTGCATAAAACTAATAGAATACTAAACATACCTATACTCTCGAAAGAGGGTAGCTAGATTTATGTTTCTTGTTGACACATAAGTTATTACTTGATTTTATCAATTTTTTTACGGTTTATGTCATTGTTTTTCATTTTATTTTTCTTTTTCAATGAAATAGATGCATGTTTAGAAATTTAGAATTGCTTAGATATTCTCTTATTTAAATAATGTGATAGTATTTTCATCGGCTCTTAATTTACTTTACAAACTGATCACTTGCAATGTTAAAATTCTTTGCGAAACATAATGACCCGGGAGGGCTATGATTTCACCAACTTGTGAGTACCACATTTCAACTTGGGCAGAGCTATTGCGATCACTTGAAGGGAGCGAGTGCAAATAGATAGAGATAAGTTTTGATGGACGTAGAATTGATTTTTCTAGGGTGACAGACTAGATTCTTTTATCAATTCAATATAGAGTTTGGATCGTAAGGGTCCCTAATAGGTCCTGTAGAGGGTACAGTGGGTAATCTGGAAGTGAGAGGCCAGAATCTACTCAGCAATACTACACAAATTGGTGAAAAACTCTAGGTTTGCTAATGTTCTTTGCTAACACCGAGAGGGGGTAAAGAATATGTATGCTCCTATTTGTCACTAGCTACATTAAATTCTAAGCATTTTATTCCCACTCATAATCTAGGTTATTGTACGAGAAGGGTAGTCTTTAACATCTCAAAATTCTCCAAACCAATATATTCAGATAAATTATCTTTAGATTTAAGATTTTAATTTACGGTAGTTATTAGGAAAACAACTTTAATCGACATTCCAAGCTAAAGCCTGATAGTAAACTAGAATTAGTCTAAGGAATTTCTTACCTCGCTTCTTTGTTGGATCGATACTGAGGTCTAAAAAGAAAACCATATATTACTTGAAACGATACGTATACTTGCATAGTACTCTTAGTGTGTAAACTATTTTATAAATTTTATAATATTTTTATTTTGTATACTAGCTCCTAAATGTAAATTGGGTCAACTTCTTTTTCATATTTTGAAAGCTAAATTATTGCATAATTGCGGGTCGGGTCACTGTCTAGGAGCTTGTTTCAGTCTATACAAGCTCTTCTTCAGTCTGTAAATTGAATTTTTATATTCTCTGTACTACAAACCCCTCAGGCTGATGCATGTAGATGTCTTCTTTAAGGTCTCCATGAAGAAAGACTGTCTTCACTTTTAGCTGCTCAAGAAATAAATCTTCGGTAGCAACTATAGATAATATCATTCTGATGGTAGTGATCCTCACCACAGGGGAAAAGATCTTAGAGTATCAATGTCTTGCTTCTGCTAAAGGCCTTTTACAACAAGTTTAACATTGTACCTCTTATTACCATCATTCTCAGTTTTCACCCGATACACCCACTTGTTGTGTAATGGCTTTTTCCCTGGTGGAAGTTCTGTCAGCTATCATGTCTGATTTTCTAGCAGAAAATCCATCTCTTCTTTCATGATCAGCTTTCATTTGCTTGAATTTTCATCTTGTGTGGTTTTTTCATAACTCTAAAGTTCTCCACCATCTGTCGACAAAATATAGTTCAAGGTTGGTGAGAAACGCTGTGGAGAACGCCTAGTCCTGACTGACCTGTGAACTGTAGCTATAGGGGTGGACGAAACTGATTGCGAAATAATAGGTATGGGTGTGATTGCGAAATAATAGGTATGGGTGTACTGGACCCATTCTCGTCATCACTTACATCTCTATCTGCTCTGTGACCTCTAGTAGGTCATCAAACCTAACCAACTCGGATTTTTGAGGAGATACTTCAGAAACTGTATTGGACTTGTTCTTGTACATAATATTCTTATTAAAAATCACATTTTTGCTTCTAATGATCGTCCGACCCTGATAATCCTAGAAACGATAACCAAATGTTTCATCTCCATAGACAATGAAATAGCGTTTTTTGACTTAGCCTCAAGTTTACTGTGAGCATCAGGATTAATAAGAACATAAGAAAGATAACTAAAAGTTTTAAGGTGAGAAAATTTAACCTCTTTCACGCTCCAACCCTCAGACAATTCATAATCTAATGGAACAGATGACCCTCTGATGATCAAAGAAACTGCAGTGCAAATCGCATCTGCCAGAAAGTTGGTGGTAGTTTAACGTACAATCTTATGCTTCTAGCACACTCATTTATGGATCTGTTCATACGTTCTACAACTCTATTTTACTGTGTTGTCTCAGAATGATCTTCTCCATTCTGATACCTTGAGCTGCACAACACTCCTTGAATCCACCATCAATATACTCACCACTATTGTTAGACGTCAAACATTTCAGTTTTAAGTTTATCTCTATCTCAATCATGACCTTCCAAGTTTTGAACACATTAAATACATCAAATTTATGCTTTAAGAAATAATACATTTCTACTGTGGTCATCAATGAATGTGACATAGTAACGGGAGCGTCCAAGAGATGCTACTGGAGAAGGTCCCCGTACATGTGTGTGTACAAGCTCCAGTTATCCTGCCTTTGGCGTTCTGTCACTTTTCTCAGGATTGACATTCTTCTGTTTTTTCATAATACAACTCTCACACAAACTGAGCTCGTACATCTGTGTGTACAAGCTCCAATTATCCTGCCTTTGGCGTTCTGTCACTTTTCTCAGGACTGACATTCTTCTGATTTCCCATAATGCAACTCTTACACAAGCTGAGATCAACTGATTTCAGTTATGTAGCTTGTCTCTGGACTGAAGTTCTTTTATACTCCTCTGACTCATGTGGCCAAGCTTGCAATGCCACAAATCTGCCGTGCTCTCTGCAGCGGTAGTATCAACACTGTTAATTAAACCATTAGTCATACATAGTGTACTTGTTTCCTTACCCCGAGCCAATACCAATGCCCCTTTTGTGTCCTTCCACGTGCATCTGAGAACACTACTGAATGACCACACTTATCGAGTTGCTCAACATAAATGAGAATTTCTTTAACTCAGGAATATGTTTGACCTTTTGTAAGGTCCATTTGCTCGTGTTAAGGAGTGCAATGTTAACGTCTCACATCCTCACCATGTTTAAAGATTCTCCATCAGCTGTATACACTTTCCCAAAGTCACCTACAACATAATTTCGCAATAACTCTTGGTGGGAATATATATGGAAGGAAGCCCCTGAATCTAATATCCAATTATCAACAGAACTGTGAGCTTTAAGCAATAGTGCATCCTGCACTTATTCAAATACAACATTGACACTGACATTCTTTGCCTTCTTGGGATTTTTATAGTTTTTCTTTGTGTCCAGTCTTGCCACAATTTCAGCAGATTTCTTGCTAACCAGGTCTTGACCTGTTATTGTCTTCGTGCTTTGATTTTGATTTTTCTCTGTTTGAGTTTTTATCTTGTGATCTCCCTTTAGAATCAACATTCAGTGCTGAACTCGAAATATCGCTAGAATCTTTTCTGTGCACCTCCTCAGCCAAAATTAAATAAAAATATCATTATATTTCAGCTTATATTTAACAGTGAAATTGCTAACAGCTATTCTCATGACTTTCCAACTATTTGACAATGAAGCCAAAAATATCAGTTCACGTATCTCATCATCAAATTCAATTTCAACAGACAATAATTAATTTGTGATAGTATTAAAATCATACAAATGTATGCAATAGATGTACCATTTGTCATCTTTAAAATTGATAACTTTTTCATCAAGTTTACCTTGTTATCTGCTGATGACTTTTCATACATACTTGATAGAGCTATTATGAGATCTGTATTTGTTCTTTCCTCGATGACGTTGTGTGCAATGAATTTTGATAGAGTTAATTCAATAACTCCAAAAACTTGTCGATCCAACATATTTCATTCAACCTCATCTATCTTTTTCGGTCTCTTTCCCAATAACGGAAGACGACGTTTCTTCTCATAGAGATGATCCTCTATCTGCATCTTCCAATAACCAAAATCTGTGCCATCAAACTTTTCGATCCCCGATACCTTCACTTCATCTTCAGCCATCGCTTTCCTTCAGATCTGAACCACGACTCTGATACCAATTGTTGTGAAAACGAAGGCAAAAGCAAGAAAAATATGAAATTTACAGTTTCTCAAATAGGGTTATAAGAACTCGACTCAGCTCTTCTTCTTCCATTGTTATTCTGCCGCCCGCAATACCTTCTTCTGCGATTTCCGCCGCCCGAGAATCCTTGCAGATTTTGGTCCCGAGAGGTTTCTGTCGCCTGCAACTTCCTCTGCGTGAGTTCACAAAAGGTGACTCTGATTGATTCGAACGACTTGAAGAGCAGGATCCAGATGTTACGAAGAAGAGACGGGTTGGATCGAAAAGTAGGGATGAAGTGGAGAGCGGGATCCTTTATTCACAAAAACGGGGGAGGCGGAATCCGAAAACGGGAAAGATCTAGACGGGCCTTACAAAAGGAAGGAAATAAATCCAATAAAATTTCAAATAACTGCCATGAGAAGAAACCGTCAAAAGAGAAATGGGCCGGGCTCCACAATACTCAACAATTACTCCTCACCATCTCTTTTTTAAACAAAGCTGCTCACACTCCTTTCAGATATCTTAACACTTGATTCATCCATTCTGATTTTTTGAATTGCATGCACCAAGCTGGCACACCAATTCTGTTGGTAATACTTGTTATATCTTATGTTGTTTTTATAAAATTGTTGCTCGCACTGTCATAGCTTGGAATTTGGAGTTGCTTGGTAATTTAAAAAACGACAATGCAGAAGTTTGAAGGGAAGTTCTACATATTGGAAGATATTGCTAAGGAACACGAGGAAGAGAATGCTGCTCTTTATGAGGCACATACAGATCTGATGTAGGCAATCAAGGGGGAAGAGATTCTGCTTAGACAAAAGGCTATGGCCATACATTTCCATGATGAGTATAAAAATTTGCAATAGTTCCCTGCTTGTATTAAAAGTAGTGGAAGAATAAATGCAAAATTGAAAATTAAAAAGTCTAAAGGAAATTGGCTATATGACCAGGAAGAAATCATTGCAAATGGTATCAACTACTTTCATAATGTAATTACACAGTCCAAGACTCACACGATACTATCTAATGACACCTTGTTTGAAGATAGCAGAAATGTTCAAATAGCCACATGACAACAAATTTTTAAGTTGTTTCGAATATGCCTAAAAAATTTATTATCCAACCCAAACTAAACTATTGTTATACATAACATTAGACATAAATTGAATAATAAATGTCCATGATGCGATTGCAATCATCTACAACACAACACATCAATCGTTAACCAAAGAGCCTGTCATTGCTTCACGTAACGTGACAACCTCTTCGGCTCCTCCATCACCTATGACTGAGTGTTGTTAACTTCGTCCTCTGTAATTGTTTGTTTCATTTGATATTCATAAGCTTCTGGAGGAACTAAATCGTTTTCATCAACATTGCGAAATCAATATCAGAATTTGAATGATGATGTCATATGTAATTATGGCGAGTCATCATTGCAACAACAATCTTAATTTGTTTATCAAATGAATAAGTTGGTTATCTCTCGGAATTATCCATTTTTTCTTCCAACACCAAACAAACTCTCAATCACACCATAAATGGATGAGTGACGCTTATTGAATATCTCTTTTCTTCCAAGTACCACTTGACCTGCTTTTTCAAAATTTGGAATGTGATATTTGGGGTTTAGATAAGGCTTAAGAAAACCTCATTGTGGTGGATACCTAGCATCTATCAAATAATATTTACCTGCAATATTTGCTCGTTGATAGGGATGTTATTATGAGATCGTCAACCAACCTTATAGAGGATGTGGAAATGTGTCTATACGTGACTGGGTGTCAAATTTAAAGATCCAACTATCTTGAGTGCTTCCCTCCCATCCAACCATGACGAAGGTGAAATACTTCTTGAAGTCGCATGTTGTTATTATGTTCTGCTTTGGTGAACCGCACCGTCCAATGTACGCAATCTTATCAGTATTTGACACACGTGCATCAACATGTGTCTCATCAATGACACCAATGCAATCCTGCATCACATCTACATTAGCTTATATTTTACTATCCACGTGTTTCCATAAGATGATTATTCACGAAACACACCTTAAAGTATGACATATACCAATGATCACATGATATATGTGTTGGAATAGTTTGGAAAGTTGGATCTTGAGGTTTGATGATATTGGAAAACATGCGTGCCAAAGAATTCAAATCAATTTTGAAGTATCTGCCGATGGTTTTAGATGAGTGTTAAATTCTTTTACAACCTGCTCTTGTGGATTGGTTATGTGATATGATATATAATGTTATTGTTCATACCTCCCGTGAAGTCGTTCTTGACGAGCCATTAAGACTGTAAGTACTTTGGAGCTCGCTCAAAAGGTCAGTGAAGACTAGTTGACTCATGTGAAACATATTATAGAATCTTGTAGGATGACCCTCTAGCACCTATTCTATCCATTTGTCCTCAGTAAAAGTTGAGGTCATGCACGGAGTCCGATAGATGTATGAGTTATAGTATTCAACCAACTGACAGATAGTTGTAGTTATATGTCTGGAACGGTTTTTGTGTTCTCTATTCGTAGCATCCGTTATTGTAAAAAATTTCGGATATTGCAATCACTATCTCATGCCATTTTATAACAACAACAAAACAATTCAGTAAAACATATCTAGTGGAGAACTCATTACAGTAACAAAACGTACAACATTATCAAACCAGTATCCAATACGATTGATATCATCACAACAGAAAGCTCTGCTAGTGCAAATATTAATTGTCTGATCATAAAACAATGAAGCTTCACACCAACACTATCTCAAATTGACAATACAATAGTCACGAGAGTAGAAAATCTACAAATACAAAGAAGATTTAGCATACACCATTGTGAAAACATTTAAATGGTGGGGATTAGTTGTCACAATTTTTATAAAAGAAGCACAAGTAATCAACTCTTCTCTCAAGGGCCATAGATATGAATAATTCCCTCTTCACTGGATTTTCAAAAAGTTTTATTGAATTAAGATAAAATTGCATATCTTTATAAACATCTGCAGTTTGCTCTATGATCTTTATTACATCTAGAACGGATGAAGAGGATTTCGTGGTGTTAGCCTCAAATAATAAGTTTGTGCAAGCGGTAATTAATTCCGATATTTGACTCCTAAGAAAACAATGACCAATTTTCTTTGTACAACATGCCCTTGCTTTTAAAGACGATGGACTCCTTACATGATTGGATTCACTGTGTTCATTTATCTCATCTGTTGCTTTTTGAATCAGTTCATTTTAACTCTTGCAAGCGGTAATTAATTCCAATATTTGACTCCTAAGAAAAGCATGACCTTGCTTTTAAAGAGGGTGGAGTCCTTACATGATTAGATTCACTGTGTTCATTTATCTTCTGTGTTGCTCTTTGAATCGATTCATTTTAACTCTCTCTAGGTTCTTGAGAGTCTTGAGAGCCTAGGAATGTCCACCAGTCGCAACAACTCTATTGAAGATTTGATCAAGCTTCTCCTCTAATTTAAGCTCGATTTCAAAAAATCTAAATTTTTTAGCATTTGACACATGTCGTTAACAAAAAACGAAGATAAAAATCATTCATAATACTTCTACTAGTTACTTAACTAAGCAATTACATATAATAAAATTTTATATTTACCTGTAGCTTCTCTGTCCACCATTCTGTAGATGCATTTATGGTGTTTTAAATTGGATCCTAACCAAGTTTGGTGGATCATCTTTTGAGTTCTTTCCAAAATTTTCAATCTTTTTTTAAAGTATCCCATTTGTTTTTCAATTAATTTCTGTCATACAATCTCCCTGTTCTCTCTTGAAAATTTTTTGTGATGTTTTGACAAACTTCTTTGTTGAAATGTGTTGTTGCCCTACTTCCTATAACTTAATTTTTCTCAAGCAAATGTTTGAAAAAGGCATTTTTTTTTTCTCTCCCATGTAGCTGATGATGCACTATCTCTTATATTGTCCATTTTTATTGTATCTGCCACCTTGAGATACTTCTGAAAATGATATGTTTATGATAAAAAGATTAGAAGATATTGAACATAAAACTTTGTCATATAAACATTACTGCTTTCATCAATATGCAACATAAATTCACATATTTGCACACATACCATGCAAGTACTATAGATTCACATGTGCAACATAAATTCCCAAAGAAGACTAGTGGATATTGCAAGTGTGAAGCATGAAAGTGAAAGGAGATAACAAGACTCTAATTTTAGAAAGTAACTTTAGGTTAAATTCACCTTTTTATGCATAACTTCTTCACACCAAATTATTGGACCCGTAAATATGGAACATTAGGAGAAGGGGAAGGGCTATATATATATATATATATATTTAAAGGAATTGTGCATTTTAAACGTCAATTCCCCTCAAAATCACTTCAAATAAAATAACAATGGTTGAAGCTTGCATATACAAAATCCTCTCGCATACAACTGAAATAAAAGGGATACCCACAATCATACCATAGAAATTTGAGCAGAAAAACATTTATATCAGCCGCTCTACCAATCTATCCAAAAATCAAGGGGTATTTACATATGTACAAGCCAATTCCCGTCGGTTCGCATTATCTAAAATCTAAACTTTCCTTTTTTTTTTCAAAAAGAAAAACCATTATACCATCCATATCTTTCATACCCCAGGAAAATAACATCATCCGACCTTTAAACAAAGAAACAAACCAATTCTAGCATAGGCAGGTCTCCACCATTCAAAACAATAGAAGTTTTCTGTCTTATAGATGTAAACACATTTGAATTGACTGGTATGTGTGCAAATCTTCCTCAAAAAATAGATTAACTTGCATTTATTCCATAAATAAGTAAAATCTGTAGAGGAACCTTCTGCATATGCCCGAACTCCTTGTAAAAAAAAAAAAACTAATTTTTTTCCCTCATCTCAACATCAATGGTGAAATAGAATAGTAATGTCTTTCTCCTCAACAAAAAATTATGTCTTTTAGGAAGAACTTAGAAGAAGAGTAACGTCGAGAAAATGTAGGAGAAAGGAAAGGGTTTAGTAGAAGAATATAGGAGAAGGGGAATTGAGATTCCTGCTTTCATGTATGTGCATTTTTGCAAGGATCATACATGCGGCGAAACGGAGATGATAAATGCCGAAGCAGGCAAGGCTAGCAGGGCAAGCCTTCTCGAGTGGCTATGGCTTGATGGAACGAGGCAGAGATCAAGGGTATTCACATGACTGTTTTTTTGCGAACCACGGAGTGCACCACACGATCCGCGGTTGCGACCACGGGATGGAAAACGGACGAAACAAACACCTATAAATCTGCGTTTTTATCAAAAGCTGGTTTCAAAAGCCCAAACAAAGGGGGCCTTAGCTGATGCTAATGAAATCTCTAAGATGAAAATTTTGCTTGAAGATACCTTGGCATGTGTTGCGCATTGAACAATCCATAATTCAAATTAATAAATAATGTTATTTCATCTGATTTGGCTAAATTAGGCTATATTACGAACCAACATGGAGCCTGGGATGCACCCATGTCACGATGAGGATACCCTAGTTGAAGACCATTATCAAGATAGCCGCTAACTTGCTTCACTATGCGAGAGGTCAATATAGTGAAGTAGCCTAACTATAAAAGTGGTCACCATCATTTAGAAATTTCAAAGTTCGATGTGAGCATGGGGAGCAGGGAAATAGAGTCTCTCTCAACCTCTTACATGACTCAACTTGATTTTTCTAGTTTCTTATGATAATAGGTCTATTCTGNTCAAAACTCACTTCAAATAAAATAATAATGGTTGAAGCTTGCATATACAAAATCCTCTCGCATACAACTGAATTAAAAGGGATACCCACAATCATACCATACAAATTTGAGCAGAAAAATATTTACATCAGCCGCTCTACCAATCTATCCAAAAATCAAGGGGTATTTACATATTTACAAGCCAATTCCCGTCGGTTCGCATTATCTAACATCTAAACTTTCCTTTTTTTTTTCAAAAAGAAAAACCATTATACCACCCATATCTTTCATACCCCAGGAAAATAACATCATCCGACCTATAAACAGAGAAACAAATCAATTCTAGCATTCTTTGCTATAGATGTAAACACATTTGAATTGACTGGTATGTGTGCAAATCTTCCTAAAAGATTAGATTAACTTGCATTTATTCCATAAATAAGTAAAATCTGTAGAGGAACCTTCTGCATATGCCCGAATTCCTTGTAAAAAAAAAAACTAATTTTTTCCCTCATCTCAACATCAATGGTGAAATAGAATAGTAATGTCTTTCTCCTCAACAAAAAATTACGTCTTTTAAAAAGAACTTAGAAGAAGAGTAATGTTGAAAAAATGTAGGAGAAAGGAAAGGGTTTAGTAGAAGAATATAGGAGAAGGGGAATTGAGATTCCTGCTTTCATGTATGTGCATTTTTGCAAGGATCATACATGTGGCGAAACGGAGACGATAAATGCCGAAGCAGGCAAGGCTAGTTGGGCAAGCCTTCTCGAGCGGCTATGGCATGATGGAACGAGGCAGAGATCGAGGGTATTCACATAACTGTTCTTTCGCGAACTGCGGAGTGCACCACATGATCCACGGTTGCAACCACGAGATGGAAAACGGACAAAACAAACACCTATAAATCTGCGTTTTTATCAAAAGCTGGTTTCAAAAGCCCAAACAAAGGGGGCCTTAGCTNTGAGGGAGGCTTGTATAGAGGGGACCAAAGGGAAAACAAATCAATTGGTTAGAGAAAGAAGATGAGAGGCTTCAAGAATTGAGGGGGAGGATCTTGGAGATCTTGTGTCGAGGTGATTCGAGAGAGATATCGTGACAAGATGAGAGCTCATTGATCTTGGAGATTTTGTATCGAGGAGATTCGAGAGAGAGATCAGGGCAAGATGAGAGCTCATTCCTCAATGTAAAAGCCTTGTAATTCTTCTTTATTGCCTTAGTGGATTTGATTGTTGATTTCCCTCCCGTGGATTTAGGTTTAATTGAGTATTTTTATATTTAGTTTAGATAGAATAAATTTGTTTGATTACACTTTTTTTGGTGAGCCTTCTTTGACTGATCCTTTTCTTTTCCAGAATGCTGCCTGTTTACTATGTTGGTGTTCTCTCAATTTCTNGCCTTAGTGGATTTGATTGTTGATTTCCCTCCCATGGATTTAGGTTTAATTGAGTATTTTTATTTTTAGTTTAGATAGAATAAATTGGTTTGATTACACATTTTTTGGTAAGCCTTCTTTGACTGATCCTTTTCTTTTCCAGAATGCTGCCTGTTTACTGTGTTGGTGTTCTCTCAATTTCTTCCCCGGGATTTCCTAAAAAATATTATCTTTCTAGTAAATAATATATTGTTTATTAAAGTCACTTGGTCGTTGGTCCTGAATTAAAAATTCTGATCTTATTTTTATTTGCATTTTNTGTGATTTCCTAAAAAATATTATCTTTCTAGTAAATAATATATTGTTTATTAAAATCACTTGGTCGTTGGTCCGGAATTAAAAATTCTGATCTTATTTTATTTGCATTTTGGATTTAATATTTGTATGCATATTCAATTTGCCATAACCATCTTTTGATTTTTAATGGATCCAGAGAACTTATGGTTCTTTTGATCTTTGTAATTTAAGGGATTTTGTTCTTAGGCATATCTTTGTTTTTTCAAGAACAATGTAATGGCTTTTTCTCCTCGCAATATGCAAGTCTTCTGTGGCTAGAGTATTAAAAACATGGTCGAGTAAATATTCAATCTCAAGAATGCATTATGACATCCACTGCAACTTCAGCGCCAAATCATTCTTCCTTTAAGAGCTTTAATATTCACATTCAGNTAGACATCCACTGCAACTTCAGCGCTAAATCATTCTTCCTTTAAGAGCTTTAATATTCACATTCAGTTCTGAAACCTGATTTTTTTCCTCATTTTACTACAGCAGAGGAAACTGCAAAGGAGACTACTGCCAAGGCAATTACCGGCGAAAGGAAAAACGACGGCATTCATTAAACTGATCGTTCATTGGTCGTTGGGCTGGCTTCCTCTGATAAAACAGTAAAAAATTCATGCTGGTTCTATGTGTTATGTTGTTACAAATTTGCAGTATTGCAAAATTAGGGATTCATGGCTGGCTGAAGCAGCAAAATAGTGTTTTATGGTTCTTGCCCATCATTTTTTCTTTTTTGTTGTGCATCGACTAATGCTTAGGGTTATTTTTAGTGGATTTTAATGCCTTGTTCTCTTTACATAATCTCTTAAAATTCTAATCATTGGTTGACTTTAGATTGGTTCAATATTTGCTTCTTTCCTTATTTCAATCTCTGGTCTATTTTGGTCTGCATGAAACTTGCATTATACTTGGCATTTTTTTTATTGCTTCCTCTCTTCATATGTGGAAAGCCATGCTGAGAAAGTTTTGTTTTTGGGGGAACTCAATATGAATGCAAAAGCTTGGAATCTTTGCTCATGTTGGCTAGCGGTGGGTAAATAATTTTTTATTGTTAATTATTGGTGTGGGTAAAGAACCTTTTATAGTGGTGGAATTTTTTTTGTCTTTTTTGTATGAGTGAAAGCCAAAATTTGAAGGGAACATTTATATGACATCATTTGAATGTCTCTCCATTTTTAACTAGTCTTTAATGTGTAAACATGAACATTGATGGTTTTTAACTAATTGACTACTTAGATGTGCATGGTCGAAAATATAATTTATATCTCATGTATTTTGCTTTTACTCTTTAAATAGCAAGAGTCAGCTTAGTTCAAACGACTCATTTAAACAACTATTGTTTGTGCTCCTTAGCATACTTAGGGCTAGGGCTGTAAACTAGTCATGTTTGAGCGAGCTTGGGCTCTGCTCATGTTCGGCTCGTTTAAAATTCAACATATTTGAATTCAACTCATGTTTGAAATAGCTCGAAAAATAGTCTGTTCGTGTTAAGCTCGAAGTAATGTCTTGGTTGTGTTCTTTTTGTGTTTAGTTTGAAATTAACTCCTTAGAATAAATAATTAGTATAATCATAAAATTTTAAATAAAGATAAAATAGTTGGTGAAAAAAATCTTTTCATTAATATTTTTGTTTTAAACAATAAAACAAAAATTTACTAAAATAATTTCAAGAGCAAATTTGATATAAAATTTTGCACAATAAGAGTATCTGAATTTATTGGCCAAATAAATATATTACTTGAAAAATTTACGTAAATTAAAAAAAAAAATAAATACAATTTAAGAAGTTACAATTTACAAACAAAATCAAAATACAAATGACCTCTCAACTTTAACATAAAAAAAATTGTATTACACATTTACCCTTGCACACACGCTTATACATGCCTTGGAAAAATAAATACAATACATTAATCTCGTCTATGAATTAATCATTATTCCTTAGTCTTTATGTTCAACGATCTAATGAGTGGTGATGAGTTAATGACGATCTCTATATAAAGGATATTATTTGTACAATTGTACCTGTAATTCCTATGTAATAAGGAAAAAAATACCTAATTAGAAATAAAAATATGAAAGAAACATAATAAATAAAGTTTATATTGATCCAATAATGACGATTATCAAATAATAATGACTACCTTTACAAAAATGATATTATTAATACAATTGTACTAGTTTTATGTATTAGGAAAAAAACCAAATCAGAAATGAAAAATACAAAAGTTAGCATAGTAAATAAAATTTATGACTTGAAATTATTAACTAAGGCTTAAACTATATATTATGAATCTCTTTCATCATTTTCATGTAATAAACCATATGATTGCATTGTTTATGTGACTTCTAAGTATAGTGAAATTAGAATTATTAACTAAGGCATCAATTTAAAATCCAGACTTTACTCTTGCAATCCCCCATTATGGTTTGAATAGTTGTTTGTCATCAAAAGTGTAGAAGAGTAAACAATAATTTTAGTAAACATTACTTATTCTTATCTTCCAACTGATTGCGAAAATGGATGTCATACCAATAATGAGGGTTTTTAATCATCATAGTCTTTAATAACTTCTTAATAACATTTTAAAAATAAATAAAGAAGTAAGAATTGTATATCTAGTAAGAGTTGTATATCAAAACAAATCGAACTAACCAACCAACTCCCCAAGAAAGACAAACATATATAAAAAAAAAATAAGACCGGTCAACTAACACACCAAGTAAGACAGTCATCCAAACTAACCAGAAAAGACAACCAACTAAGCTGACCAAGAAAAATTCAACCCAAATAACGACCAATAAATACAACCAACCAATGAAATCAACAAAGCTAGCCAACCAAGATAACTAGCCAACACAACTAACACATCAAAATAGAAAAATCAGCCAACAAAACATACAAACGAGAGAGCCAAGTAGCCAAACTAGGGAACCAACAAAACCAACTTACTAACAAACCAGTTTTTTTTCAGGATCGCTAAACTGAACTCAAATAACAAAAAAAAAAAAAAAAAAACTATCAAAGA
>JXCR01065270.1:42617-54880 GCA_002079205.1 Phalaenopsis hybrid cultivar
GGGGTTAAAGTCGATTAGAGCGACACTAGTTAGGATCCCACGATTTTTTTCGAGGGACTCCCAGAACTTCAAAAGGACGTTTTAAGTTTAGTTACATTTCAAAGGATTTATGGTTACCTTTGAAACAATTTGTTTTAGGTTTTTGAAAATGTTGATTAATTTTTGAAAAGTTGTTTTGGTTTTGTAAGAAAAGTAGAGTGCACACCCATGAAATTATAATATTTTGCAATGAAAGTAAATTGCAGAAAGTAAAATGACAGAAATTAAAAAACACTGTAAAAGCGTACCTGTCATCTTCTGTGCATTCCCGCTGAAACGTTAGTTTTTGCAACATGTATATAATTTTGCAGGAAATTTAAATAAATTGCAAGAGTAGATGAAGGTGTAGCTTCCTAACCTTCAAACTCCGACTTATCGAGTCCTGAAAGATGTTAGCGGATGATTTCGAAACAAAATATAACATGCTCAATTTGTCATAAAAAATATTCAAGAGATTCCAAAGTGTTCGGAGAATGACCCTGAACTGCTTTAAAGATCACTTGAAACATTTCGAGTTCATTTTGAACTTATCATATTGTTCCATTACTCATCCAAGGTCAACTTAAAAGGTTACCCTGCCACTCGGTGAATTTTGACATTTAAATTTTCCCAAGGATAGGGTAGTCAGTTGATCAGTTGATGTTTCACTTTAGAGTTATGTAATTAAATGCCCTTAAGGCAAGTTTAAATCACTAAAGATTTTTTACCCCCCACTAAAGTTGGGCTTGTGGTGTTTAGAAATGTTTATTATTAATCATGTTACCTTTCAAAACCCCATTAAATAAGTTTAAATATCAAGCCTAGATCACCACCAAGCCCTTAACAATCTCAAAGAGAGGATTGACAATCATTAAAACTTTAAATTTAAGTGATACATATCCTTATTAAAAGATAATGTCATCCAATTGTGGGCTAGGAATAAGTGAATTGTCATCCTCCTAACTTTCGCTCATCAACTCAGAATCATTTGATTTTTATTAACTTCCAAATCTAGATAATTTAGAAAATTATAATTTTACTTTTATTATGGAAAGGTGGCAGATTGGATTCTATCTTTTAACCCATTATGTTTCTATCATCCAAAAGTATTCATTAGGATCAAAATTACTCATTTTCCCTTTGATTAATCCTAAATTTTAATTAAGACNCATTTAGAAATTTCAAAGTTCGTTGTGAGCATGGGGAGCAGGGAACTAGAGTCTCTCTCAACCTCTTACATGACTCAACTTGATTTTTCTAGTTTCTTATGATAATAGGTCTATTCTGCATAAGTTTATGCAGGTTGGTATTCTTTTTGTTCGAATTTTATTAGTTCTAGACATTTGTTGTGTTTTTCATGCTTTTTTTTAAAGTGACGTTGGGTGGTGCACCAAGCATTTTGAAAGAGGACCTTCCTATCAAATGCTAAGAGAATTGAGTTCGGATTCTTAGAGTGATCCTCTACGACGGTAAGATTGACTAAGCCATGTGGGGCAGATGCAAGTTTGTGTAGCACTTAACTTTGAAGGAAAGAAAAATTCCTAACCCATTGGCTAACGTTTGACCTCATTAATGTTTCAGTNTTTAGAGTGATCCTCTACGACGGCAAGATTGACTAAGCCATGTAGGGCAGATGCAACTAGCACTTAACTTTGAAGGAAAGAAAAATTCCTAACCCATTGGCTAACGTTTGACCTCATTAATGTTTCAGTAAGTGAAGGTGAACTCCCTATAATGTCAATATGGGAGGAAGTTTTATTGGAAGGCGTACACATTTTTTGGTAGCACTTTTTTTTTTTTTCTGGTGAGAATCTCTTAGTCTAGAAAAGAAATTCAACTTATAGGCTCCTGTGGATTAAAGTTTCTTAAGAAATTTAACCACCTTTCTCTCTATATGTGTGTGCGCATCTGCAGAATTTTAAAAGTCGATTAGTTAAATGTAAAATTTATTNTTTGGTAGCACTTTTTTTTTTTTCTGGTGAGAATCTCTTAGTCTAGAAAAGAAATTCAACTTATAGGCTCTTGTGGATTAAAGTTTCTTAAGAAATTTTAATCACCTTTCTCTCTATATGTGTGTGCGCATCTGCAGAATTTTAAAAGTCGATTAGTTAAATGTAAAATTTATTAATATTGTCTTAAAAAAAGTTATATTCAGACAAATTCTTGTCCGCGTCACTTGATATCATAACCTATGTGGTAGAAATTATGCCACGTAAGCACGATCTCGTCTTTTTACTTTTTTATTAGGTAGTCACGTAATCACTCTTCTCCTCTTCAATTATTCTTTTAGTACAAGCTNCCACCTTTCTCTCTATATGTGTGTGCTCATGTGCAGAATTTTAAAAATCGATTAGTTAAATGTAAAATTTGTTAATATCGTCTTAAAAAGAGTTATATTCAGAAAAATTCTTGTCCGCATCACATGATATCATAACCTACGTGGTAAAAATTGTGCCACGTAAGCACGATCTCTTGTCTTTTTACTTTTTTATTAGGTAGTCACGTAATCCCTCTTTTCCTCTTCAATTATTCTTTTAGTACAAGCTAACTTGCCTTCCACCAATCTAATTAAATTTTCTAACCAGCCAACCCCATTATTTATCTCTCTTCTATGTATACCAGCCCCATCACTTTCATATTCTCTCACACAANCGTCTCAAAAAAAGTTATATTCAGACAAATTCTTGTCCGCGTCACATGATATCATAACGTATGTGGTAGAAATTATGCCACGTAAGCACGATCTCTTGTCTTTTTACTTTTTTATTAGGTAGTCACGTAATCACTCTTCTCCTCTTCAATTATTCTTTTAGTACAAGCTAACTTGCCTTCCACCAATCTAATTAAACCAGCCAACCCCATTATTTATCTCTCTTCTATGTATACCAGCCCCATCACTTTCATATTCTCTCACACAATAAAAACACATCTTCTCATACTCACCCTACATCTTTCAATTTAATTAATTAGCTTCACTTTTGGTGAAGTCTTTAAGCCTTTTTTTTNTCTTCTCATACTCACCCTACATCTTTCAATTTAATTAATTAGCTTCACTTTTGGTGAAGTCTTTAAGCCTTTTTTTTTTACTTCAAGTGTAGTTCTATTGAAGTTCACTTATTTATTTTACATGTAATTTTGATCATAGATGTTAGTTTTGTCCATATCACTTAAATTTTCATTTAAAACATCATATTAGTTTTTTTTTTCCTAAGAATTATATTGAATCTTGAACATTTATATTAAATGCTATTTTTATCTAATCATTATTCATATTAAAATCAGAACATTACATCATATTNAATAGATGTTAGTTTTGTCCATATCACTTAAATTTTCATTTAAAACATCATATTATTTTTTTTTTCCAAAGAATTATTTTAAATTTTGAACATTTATATTAAACGCTATTTTTATCTAATCATTATTCATATTAAAATCAGAACATTACATCATATTTTTGATGAGATATTTGAATGTTTAAATATTATAAAAAAATTTGAAGAATGACCTATTTATAATTGAGTATTGTTACNCATAGATGTTAGTTTTGTCCATATCACTTAAATTTTCATTTAAAACATCATATTAGTTTTTTTTTTTTCCTAAGAATTATTTTGAATTTTGAACATTTATATTAAATGCTATTTTTATCTAATCATTATTCATATTAAAATCAGAACATTACATCATATTTTTTATGAGATATTTGAATGTTTAAATATTATAAAAAAATTTGAAGAATGACCTATTTATAATTGAGTATTGTTACNTTCACAATTAGCTAACTAAGACAATGACAAACTTGTAATTCCATAGAAGCTGTTAAAGAATCATAGAAGCTTCCAATTGGTGAACCGGGTCTACTTGGGAAGGCTCATTATGTTATAAATAGCGAGGGAGGCTTGTATAGAGGGGACCAAAAAGAAAGCAAATCAATTGGTTAGAGAAAGAAGAGGAGCGGCTTCAATAATTGAGGGGGAGGATCTTGGAGATCTCGTGTCGAGGTGATTCGAGAGAGAGATCATGACAAGATGAGAGCTCATTAATCTTGGAGATCTTGTATCGAGGAGATTTGAGAGAGAGATCAGGGCAAGATGAGAGCTCATTCCTCAATGTANCTCACAATTAGCTAACTAAGGCAATGACAAACTTGTAATTTCATAGAAGCTGTTAAAGAATCATAGAAGCTTTCAATTGGTGAACCGGGTCTACTTGGGAAGGCTCATTATGTTATAAATAGCGAGGGAGGCTTGTATAGAGGGGAACAAAAAGAAAGCAAATCAATTGGTTAGAGAAAGAAGAGGAGTGGCTTCAAGAATTGAGGGGGAGGATCTTGGAGATCTCGTGTTGAGGTGATTCGAGAGAGAGATCGTGACAAGATGAGAGCTCATTGATCTTGGAGATCTTGTATCGAGGAGATTTGAGAGAGAGATCAGGGCAAGATGAGAGCTCATTCCTCAATGTAAAAGCCTTATAATTCTTCTTTATTACCTTAGTGGATTTGATTGTTGATTTCTCTCCCATGGATTTAGGTTTAATTGAGTATTTTTATTTTTAGTTTAGATAGAATAAATTTGTTTGATTACACATTTTTTGGTAAGCCTTCTTTGACTGATCCTTTTCTTTTCCAGAATGCTGCCTGTTTACTATGTTGGTGTTCTCTCAATTTCTTCCCCGGGATTTCCTAAAAAATATTATCTTTCTTGTAAATAATATTGTTTATTAAAGTCACTTGGTCGTTGGTCCTGAATTAAAAATTCTGATCTTATTTTTATTTGCATTTTGGATTTAATATTTGTATGCATATACAATTTACCATAACCATCTTTTGATTTTTAATGGATCCAGAGAACTTGTGGTTCTTTTGATCTTTGTAATTTAAGGGATTTTGTTCTTAGGAATATCTTTGTTTTTTCAAGAACAATTTAATGGCTTTTTCTCCTCGCAATGTGCAAGTCTTCTGTGGCTAGAGTATTAAAAACATGGTCGAGTAAATATTCAATCTCAAGAATGATTTAGCGCAGAAGTGGCAGTGCATTATGACATCCACTGCAACTTCAGCGCCAAATCATTCTTCCTTTAAGAGCTTTAATATTCACATTCAGTTCTGAAACCTGTTTTTTTTCCTCCTCATTTTACTACAGCGGAGGAAACTGCAAAGGAGACTACTTCCAAGGCAATTACCGGCGAAAGGAAAAACGACGGCATTCATTAAACTGATCGTTCATTGGTCATTGGGCTGGCTTCCTCTAATAAAACAGTAAAAAATTCATGCTGGTTCTATGTGTTATGTTGTTACAAATTTTAAGTATTGCAAAATTAGGGATTCGTGACTGGCTGAAGCAGCAAAATAGCGTTTTAGGGTTCTTGCCCATCATTTTTTCTTTTTTGTTGTTTATCGACTAATGCTTAGGGTTATTTTTAGTGGATTTTAATGCCTTGTTCTCTTTACATCTCTTAAAACTCTTATCATTGCTTGAGTTTAGATTGGTTCAATATTTGCTTGTTTCCTCTTTTCAATCTCTGGTCTATTTTGGTCTGCATGAAACTTGCAATATTCTTGGCATTTTTTTTATTGCTTCCTCTCTTCATATGCGGAAAGCCATGCTGAGAAAGTTTTGTTTTTTGGGGAGCTCAATATGAATGCAAAAGCTTGGAATCTTTGCTCATGTTGGCTAGCGGTGGGTAAATAATTTTTTATTGTTAATTATTGGCGTGGGTAAAGAACCTTTTATAGTGGTGGAATTTTTGTGTTTTTTATATGAGTGAAAGCCAAAATTTGAAGGGAGCATTTATAGGACATCATTTCGTCTCTCCATTTTTAACTAGTCTTTAATGTGTAAACATGAACATTGATGGTTTTTAACTAATTGACTACTTAGATGTGCCTGTTCGAAAATATAATTTATATCTCATATATTTTGCTTTTACTCTTTAAATAGCATGAGTCAGCTTAGTTTACTCGACTCATTTAAACAACTATTGTTCGTGCTTCTTAGCATACTTAGGGCTAGGGATGTAAACGAGTCGTGTTTGAGCGAGTTTGGGCTCTGCTCANATTGCTTCCTCTCTTCATATGTGGAAAGCCATGCTGAGAAAGTTTTGTTTTTTGGGGAGCCCAATATGAATGCAAAAGCTTGGAATCTTTGCTCATGTTGGCTAGCGGTGGGTAAATAATTGTTTATTGTTAATTATTGGTGTGGGTAAAGAACCTTTTATAGTGGTGGAATTTTTTTGTGTTTTTTATATGAGTGAAAGCCAAAATTTGAAGGGAACATTTATAGGACATCATTTCGTCTCTCCATTTTTAACTAGTCTTTAATGTGTAAACATGAACATTGATGGTTTTTAACTAATTGACTACTTAGAATATAATTTATATCTCATGTATTTTGCTTTTACACTTTAAATAGCATGAGTCAGCTTAGTTCACTCGACTCATTTAAACAACTATTTTTCGTGCTTCTTAGCATACTTAGGGCTAGGGATGTAAACGAGTCGTGTTTGAGCGAGTTTGGGCTCTGCTCATGTTCGGCTCGTTTAAAATTCAACATATTTGGATTCAACTCATGTTTGAAATAGCTCGAAAAATAGTCAGTTCGTGTTAAGCTCGAAGTAATGTTTTGTTCGTGTTTTTTTTATGTTTGGTTCGAAATTAGCTTGTTAGAATAAATAATTATTATAATCATAAAATTTTAAATAAAGATAGAATAGTTGGTGGAAAAAATCTTTTCATTAATATTTTTGTTTTAAACAATAAAACAAAGATTTACTAAAATAATTTCAAGAGCAAATTTGATATAAAATTTTGCACAATAAAAGTATCTGAATTTATTGGCCAAATAAATATATTACTTTAAAAATTTACGTATATTAAAAAAATTTAAATACAATTTAAGAAGTTACAATTTACAAACAAAATCAAAATACAAGTGAACTCTCAACTTTAACATAGAAAATAATTGTATTACACATTTACACTTGCACATACGCTCTTACATGCCTTGAAAAAATAAATACAATACATTAATCTCATCTATGAATTTATCATTATTCCTTAGTCTTTATGTTCAACGATGTAATGAGTGGTGATGAGTTAATGACGATGTCTATATAAACGATATTATTTGTACAATTGTACCTGTAATTCCTATGTAATAAGGAAAAAATACTTAATTAGAAATAAAAATATGAAAGAAACATAATAAATAAAGTTTACATTGATCCAATAATGACGATTATCAAATAATGATGACGATCTTTACAAAAATGATATTATTAACACAATTGTACTAGGAATTTTTATGTATTAGGAAAAAAACCAAATCAAAAATGAAAAATACAAAAATTAGCATAGTAAATAAAATTTATAACTTATAATTATTAACTAAGGCTTAGACTATATATTATGAATCTCTTTCATCGGTTTCATGTAATAAACCATATGATTGCATTGTTTATGTGACTTATAAGTATAGTGAAATTAGAATTATTAACTAAGGCATCAATTTAAAATCCAGACTTTACTCTTGCAATCCCCCATTATGGTTTGAATAGTTGTTTGTCATCAAAAGTGTAGAAGAGTAAACAATAATTTTAGTAAACATTACTTGTTCTTATCTTCTAACTGATTGCGAAAATGGATGTCATACCAAGAATGAGGGTTTTTAATCATCATAGTCTTTAATAACTTCTTAATAACATTTTAAAAATAAACAAAGAAGTAAGAATTGTATATCTAGTAAGAGTTGTATATCAAAACAAATCGAACTAACCAACCAACTCCTCAAAAAATACAAACATATATAAAAAAAAATTAGACCGGTCAACTAACACACCAAGTAAGACAGTCATCCAAACTAACCAGAAAAGAACCAACTAAGCTAACCAAGAAAAATTCAACCCAAATAATCACCAATAAATACAACCAACCAACGAAATCAACAAAACTAGCCAACCAAGATAACTAGCCAACACAACTAACACATGAAAATAGAAAAATCAGCCAACAAAACATACTAACGAGAGAGCCAAGTAGTCAAACTAGGGAACCAACAAAACCAACTTACTAACAAACCAATTTTTTTTCATGATCACTAAATTAAACTCATATAACAAAAAAAAAAAAAAAAACTATCAAAGNTCAAAAAATACAAACATATATAAAAAAAAATTAGACCGGTCAACTAACACACCAAATAAGACAGTCATCCAAACTAACCAGAAAAGAACCAACTAAGCTAACCAAGAAAAATTCAACCCAAATAACCACCAATAAATACAACCAACCAACGAAATCAACAAAGCTAGCCAACCAAGATAACTAGCCAACACAACTAACACATGAAAATAGAAAAATCAGCGAACAAAACATACTAACGAGAGAGCCAAGTAGCCAAACTAGGGAACCAACAAAACCAACTTACTAACAAACCAATTTTTTTTCATGATCACTAAACTAAACTCATATAACAAAATAAAAAAAAAAAACTATCAAAGAAAGTCAACCCACATAATCGATCAACACAACAAACCAACCAAATGGCTAACCATCCAAAATATAATTAAGTACAATACAAATAGCTGAACCAACCAACCATCGAATAATAATTGTCTAATTTTAAAAATAGGGGTGTCAAAAATTGACCTGACACTCCAAACACGACTCAAACTTGACTTGAAAAAGCTGGGTTAGGGTTGACTCGAATATTTTTTTAGTCAAGTTCAGGTCCGAGAACTCGACTAGTTTATTATTTGGGTCGAGTTTGGTTTGAATCCAAAAACCTAAACATGACCCAAATAACCACAAATGTTCAATATTGGTTTGGGCTAACGGGTCAAACTAAAGTTCAGGTTGGGTTTAGATCTTAGTTTTTGACCTGTTTATTATTCGGATTGAGTTCGGGATAACCCTATTGGGAGTGGAACCTAACCCGTTGACCAGAATTGGCACCCCTAATTAAAATAATGCTCGTGCAATACAACAACAAGAACAACAACAAAGCCTTAATCCCATTACGTGGGGTTGGCTGCATGAATCTTTTTCTCCATGACGTCTTATTTAGTGTCATATTTTCATTTAGATCTAATAAAATAAAATCATTTTTTATACAATAAGCCCAAGTTTTCCTAGGTCTACCTCTGCCTTTCTTAACATAAGTCGAATCTAAACATCTACTCTCCAAATTAGATCATCAGATGGTCGACGCTTAATGTGACCAAACCATTTTAGATGACTTTCTCTAATTTTGTCCGTCACAAGAGCTACACCAACCCTATCACGGATATAATCATTTCACATTTAGGGTTGTCGGACGCCAAATTAGAAATTGTCGGTCGCTAAATTTGAAATTGTCGGTCCCTAGAATGGATATCTTGATGCCCATTTTAATTTAATTTATTTATTTATTATTTTGGGAAAAGTAATATTTTAAAATTTTGAAATACAAGACCGAACCGATCTCATATTCTTTGCAATTTAAATAAACAAGCATAATACCGCAAGCAATGCATCTATCCCGAAGTGTAAACACACTACTTACCGGTAAGATTCGACTAAATAAACTAAAGAATTTATGACATCCGTTTAAGTCTGCAAAAAATCAATTTTATGTTGACCTACAAGTTCTCCTATTTAATACGAAAAATTAAATAGGGTTTATATTAAACTGATTTTTTAAAAGTTTCATATAAGAGCAAACCCCTTTATTTAATTACATCTTAGATAACCGAAGTCACCTAAGAAAACTCTCGATAAAAATCAAGGGATATTGTCTTCAAGGAGTTCAAAGAGATACGACTTTTCAAAAGATCGGATAAAGAGGTGTGAAAGGGAAATGACTCAAATTTGTAACATTTATTATGGAATCCAAAGGAAGAAGAACTAGGGGATGTCACAGATCTTGAGGGGAACCTCAGCGACTTCCCAAGCTATCCTATAGTTTGGCTTTAGTTTCGAGAGAAAGATTATTTAAATGTTACATCCTACCAATTTTATTAATTAGGGCTTACATTTATCCTAGATGATCACACAAATATCTTGAAAGATGTGAGGGTTTAGGTCGTGACAAATGACAACTTTGGGATTCTAGGGCGAATTAGGGCTTAAATTGCATAATATGATTGTGCAAATACCTAAAGAGAGAGTTGAAGATTTATATCGGACCAAGCAGACAACCTCAAAATCCTATGGCTCATTGTTTAATTCTAAAGAAAGATGTGGTGTTGTAGATCCTCACGTTGTTGCAGATTGCTGTTGTAGAAGGCTTCCCACAAAGTTAGCTCCAGGCTCCTCGGTGAAGTAACAATAATAAAGTCTAAGGTTTAAAATGTTTAAATGACAAGTTTAAGTTCAATTATGGGGGGTTTAANAAATCAAAAAACCTAAACATGACCCAAATAACCAAAAATGTTCAATACTGGTTTGGGCTAACAGGTCAAACTAAAGTTCAGGTTGGGTTTAGATCTTAGTTTTTGACCTGTTTATTATTCGGGTTGAGTTCGGGATAACCCTATTGGGAGTGGAACCTAACCCGTTGACCTGAATTGATACCCCTAATTAAAATAATGCTCGTGCAATACAACAACAAGAACAACAACAAAGCCTTAATCCCATTACGTGGGGTTGGCTGCATGAATCTTTTTCTCCATTACGTCCTATTTAGTGTCGTATTTTCATTTAGATCTAATAAAATAAGATCATTTTTTATACAATAAGCCCAAGTTTTCCTAGGTCTACCTCTGCCTATCTTAACATAAGTCAAATCTAAACATCTACTCTCCAAATCAGATCATCAGATGGTCGACGCTTAATGTGACCAAACCATTTTAGATGACTTTCTCTAATTTTGACCGTCACAAGAGCTACACCAACCCAATCACAGATATATTCATTTCACATTTAGGGTTGTCGGACGCCAAATTAAAAATTGTCGGTCGCTAAATTTGAAATTGTCGGTCCCTAGAATGGATATCTTGATGTCCATTTTAATTTAATTTATATATTTATTATTTTGGGAAAAGTAATATTTTAAAATTTTGAAATACAAGACCGAACCGATCTCATATTCTTTGCAATTTAAATAAACACGCATAATTCCACAAGCAATGCATCTATCCCGAAGGGTAAACACACTACTTACCGGTAAGACTCGACTAAATAAACTAAAGAATTTATGACATCCGTTTAAGTATGCAAAAAATCAATTTTATGTTGACCGACAAGTTCTCCTATTTAATACAAAAAAATAAATAGGGTTTATATCAAGCTGATTTTTTAAAAGTTTCATATAAGAGCAAACCCCTTTAGTTAAGTACATCTTAGATAACCGAAGTCACCTAAGAAAACTCTCGATAAAAATCAAGGGATATTGTCTTCAAGGAGTTCAAAGAGACGACTTTTCAAAAGATCGGACAAAGAGGTGTGAAAGGGAAATGACTCAAATTTGTAACATTTATTATGGAATCCAAAGGAAGAAGAACTAGGGGATGTCACAGATCTAGAGGGGAACCTCAGCGACTTCCCAAGCTATCCTATAGTTTGGCTTCAGTTTCGAGAGAAAAATTATTTAAATGTTACATCCTACCAATTTTATTAATTAGGGCTTACATTTATGCTAGATGATCACACAAATAGCTTGAAAGATGTGAGGGTTTAGGTCGTGACAAACGACAACTTTGGGATTCTAGGGAAAATTAGTGCTTAAATGCACAATATGATTGTGGAAATACCTAAAGAGAGAGTTAAAGATTTATATCGGACCAAGCAGACAACCTCGAAATCCTATGGCTCATTTTTTAATTCTAAAGAAATATGTGGTGTTGTAGATCCTCACGTTGTTGCAGATTGCTTTTGTAGAAGGCTTCCCATAAAGTTAGCTCCGGGCTCCTCGGTGAAGTAGCAGTAATAATGTCTAAGGTTTAAAAGGTTTAAATGACAAGTTTAAGTTCAATTATGGGGGGGGGGGTTAAAGTTGATTAGAACGACACCAGTTAGGATCCCACAGTTTCTTCTGAGGGACTCTCAGAACTTCAAAAGGACGTTTTAAGTTTAGTAACATTTCAAAGGATTTATGGTTACCTTTGAAATAATTTATTTTAGGTTTTTAAGAATGTTGATTAATTTTTGAAAAGTTGTTTTGATTTTGCAAGAAAAGTAGAGTGCACACCCATGCAATTATAATATTTTGCAATAAAAGTAAATTGCAGAAAGTAAAATGATAGAAATTAAATAATACTGTAAAAGC
>JXCR01065270.1:64557-86222 GCA_002079205.1 Phalaenopsis hybrid cultivar
TTTAAAAATTAAGGGTAGAAGAAAGCATTAAATACATAAAAAAAATTCATACCTGTTGGAGATTCTGATTTTTGAACATAAATTTTGAAATGCTGTAGGTGCTAATATGAAAACTACAAGGCTAAAAACATTAAATTGTACATAATACATATAAAATTTGTTAAGAAAGAGAAAATCACAATACATAACAAAGTGCTGAAAATAATAACAGAATTAAACTAAATTCTAAAAAAGAAAATAGTTTTTCATATTACAGTTTCACATAACATAACAACAGAGTCTCAACAATAACATAACACAAACAATACAATCACACAGTACAAACACATACATACAAACAAACAAACAAACAAAAAGATCACCAGTCATCATCTTCCTCATCATCGACATCTAACTTCTGCTGCTGATATGGAGTATAAGTAGGGCGAATAGGGAACTGAACTGTATGGTCACCCCTCAGGTATCTCACTAAAGCATCATTATAAGAAGCATCATACTCAAATTTCTAACGAATCAAATCATTAGTGTGAGCATTTTTGGCCTCCATATTGTGCATCCTATGATTCATCTTCAAAATATATCCCTGTTGAATCATCATCTGATCCAACAACTCCCTGTTGCTGGGGTCACTTGAAGTAAGCTCACTAGGGGTTCTAGAAGTAGAAGGAANGGCAAAAACTCTCAAATTTACCCAAAATACCCAAATTTGTTCAAAAATCATTTCAAACCTTTTGAAAACATCCAAATTATCCAAAATCACAAAAAAAATTACCAAATTACCAAAATGCCCCTCCTTAACCCAAAATTTCAAAAATTCCAAAAAATCCCAAAAATTCCCAAAACCTTCCGAATATTCCCAATTTTATTTTTTTCAATTACCACATGACCCAATTTGACCAATTTGACTATTTTGACCAAAACCCCTAAATTGCCTTTAAAGGCCCAATTTCCTTAAATTCACCTCAAAAGTCCATCAATTTGGTCCCAATTTCCCCCAATTTTAATTCTAAACTCAAATATTCACCTTAAATATGACCAATATAAACCAAATACAAGCTTAATTGGCTCATGCTTTTAGCCCAATTTTGATCTAAGTCAAAACCTCAACTTTGGCCCTATGACTTGGTTCCACCAAATTGAACCCTATAGCCTACTCAAATGGCCTCAATTTGAATCCTAAACTTTTCATAAAATTCCTACACATCAAAATTGACCTTCAATTGGCATTGGTGAAACCTTAATTTCATTTAATTTTGACCTAAGTCCAAAAAACCCCAAATTTGCCCCAAATTGGCTATGTTTCAAAATTCCACCAAATTGATTGCCTTAGCCCCCAAATTGGCACCCAATTTATGTTGAAAACGCTTTATGATGTCCCTATTTACCATTCTCAATAATCAATTTGGACTTAGCCCAAGCCTAGCCCAATCTAGACCCAAGTCTAGCACAACATGCCCAAAGTGACCAAAATTCCAAAATCCCTCAAATTGAACCTCCAATTAAACTCAAAATCACTTCAATCCTTCACCAAAAAACTTCATTAAAATCATCTACATAATTTTGATCAATAAATTTGGCTCAAGGTCATGGCTAGCCTAGCCCAAACCCAAACTTTAACCAAATTGACCTACATGGACCCCTTCACCAAAAGTTGACCCAATCTAGCCAAATTGGTCAAGGCAAGACTTCTACACCCAAATTTTTGACCTTATTGATCGGGCTAAACTCCATGGAACCACCCAAATGAGCTATGGACCAAAGGTTCCATAAATCAAGGGATTTTCTTCAAAAATTGCTTAAGCCTAAGAGATTTTTGCCAAAACTATACACCTATCCAAATAAATTGTTGTGATAGATTCTCCTGGTTCACCTGACCTTCTGGTCGTCTCCCCTAGCCTTGCCGGCTAGCCTAGTCATTGGAGGAGCCAAAATTGTGAACTACCCACAAAAAATCCAAACCCAATTCAAAATTAGAGGCCACCTCATCCCATTTGAAGTTTAGAGCCTCTTTACCCTCCACATAGGCAACACATTGCACCCATACATTGGCCCACAGAGCCACCCTAAGACATTTTTATAAAACCTCCACCTCCATGGCCAAGGAAGGTGTGCTAAAAATTTCTTAAGGATACCCTCTGAAATCACTCCTTGAGCTTCCTTGCCACAGTGCAACCCAACCACTCCATTGCCTGAATTCCACTTGTGGGAGCTCAATTTTTGAGCTGAAATCCTTACCGGAGACAGGGCATTCTCTGTCACACATCCACAGTGCACAAAATCCAAATTAAACTCAACCACACCATTAACACACTGAACTAAGACAAAGCCTTATCAAATCCCCCTCATACAGAGCCTCTAAGATAGCTCAAGACCAACACCCAAATCTAGCCTTGATCGAATTTAGGTCTAGACCTTTCACCATGACCAGAGGATCAGTCCTTAGCCTCCTTAGACGTCCGCAAATGTACTGAGCATCTCAAGACCAACTTCCCCTCTTTACGAGCCTATTTTGATTCTCCATTTAATTAGAATTAATTTAGTGGCATGTTTACCGTATGGATGTGTTCGTCACACTTAAGAAAGTCCATAGGATCAAACCTCATTAGATTTGGTTGAGTCTAGATCTTAAGGTTTGAGTGTGGACAGTTCTCAGGTTCGCCTATTTGGGGATGATGACGGGGAGTCGTCCGATCGCACGTTTATCTCGTTAACGAATGAGATCTAGCTGGATGAACTCTTGTTGCGTGAACCGCGGGCCGCGTGGCATGCCAAGGTGGAAAGCGCAATGAATGGGAGCGCGCCGCGTCGATGTTCGGAGCTACCTAGGATGAGGTGGCGCAACACATTTAAATAGATAAATAGGGAATTAAATAAATCAGAAAATGATCCCTAACATCAAAAATTCATATCTTGGTGTAGAAAAATTACAAAAATAAAAATATCCTCTTGTTCAATGAATAAAGGGGAATAATATAGAAATAAATTGAAGTTTATGTAATGCATATTTTATTTTTAATTAATTAAACACTGTTTTAAGTCTTTTAATTCTCCATGCATGTAGACATTTCACCATGACTTGAAATTTTGGCACGTTGCCTCTGCCTTAGGGAACATTTTTTGAATTTTCCAAAGTCAGAGAGACCACTAGACAAAGATCCATATTTTTCAAGTTTATGTATATTATTTGCATAAATTAATCATAATAATTAGCATGTTGCTTATAAAATTCCAAGAAATCTTTGGAAGGTTTATTGTGACTAGAGAACCCTTTGAAAAATATTTCATGGGCTAAGTCATTAAGAATACACTTAACTTTCACCAAACCATAAAACACAAAGAAAATTAATTTAGTAAATATAAACATCTAATTGACTTGGTTTTTAATCTCCAATATAATTTTAAGTTTAAAAAACTCCCCATAAAAATTTCAAAATATTTGGAGCTCATTTGATAACTCAAGTTGAATTTCTAAGTTAAATATCATTTTTAACATTAAAATGATTTTTAACAATAAAAATATAACTCAGAAAATTATAAAAATTAGTTTTTTGGAGTTATCTGTGATCAGATAAATTTTTAAAAAATACATTTGTAATTAAAATAAAAATTCTATTTTTAAGCCTTTCTTTAATATTTAAATAATTAAAAAAATGATAAAAATCACAAAGATAATAAAATTCATAAAAATGTTCTAAATTGTTTCCTAAGCACTTAAGAACAATTAGAATATTTTTTGTGATTTTCTAAGTGAAGATATTGAATTTTGAAGCTTAAAATAATTTTTAAAGGCTAAAAATGGATTTTCACTAAAATAATTCTAACAATTCAAAGAAAAATTAACAAAATGTGAAATTTGCTTCTCTTGTTTCCTTGGCTTTAGATATATTTAATAAAAATATTAAATTAATTTTCCACATTTAAAATATTTTGTAATTAATAAATATTCCTGAACTTGAAATAATTCTAATAATTAGAATAAAACTTAAAAAATCATGAAATTTGGTCCCAATGATTCTCTAGTCTAAGTATACCTCCAATAAAATTCTAAGTGATCAGGCTTTGCCTTGGTCAAGTTATGGAATTTTCTTTGAAAAATCCTATTCTTGCATATAAATGAATATATAAATTAAATTAAAATTTGAAAAATCACATTTTCTCCTCTGATGTCTTAATTGACCAATGAATGAGGTGGGATGAAAATTCTAAAGTCATTTGAATTAAATTTGACGAATTATGAAGTATTAGAGCCTTAGGGGCAAAAGTGTAATTTAAGAAATTTAGCCTTAATTAACATTTATGCTTAATTCAAGAAAGGGAAATGGGCAACCTTTGATCTTAATTAAGATATTTGGATGATTGAAACACAAGGGATTAATTGGTAGAAACCAATCTCACTCTTTCCAATTAAAGGATAAATTTGTAATTTCCTTAAATTTTTAAAATTCGGAAGTCTAGTCAATTAAATGATCCTAGACTTAGGGGTATTATTTTGGGTGTTGATAACTCACTAATTTAACACCTCTATTTGTTGTTCAAATGACTTTAAAAAAAAATGAATCATCATCACTTAAAATTCAACCCTTTTAAAAATAACTAAGACATCTATCAAAAGTCTAAAGGGCTTAGTAGTGACCCAGGCTAAATCAAATTTGGTTAAATGAGGATTAGAAAAGTGAACATAATTAAAATTTGAACATATTTAGAAACACTGCAAGCCCAAATTAAAAAGTTGGCTAAGTGTCTTGAAAACATTAATTTGCCCCTTTAAGGATCTTCACCCGCATAATCCTCAAATTAAATTATAAGTGATAAGTACGCTACTCTTAAGGATAATTGAAACATCAATGTTCGTTGAGCATTAAAGATATTTACAGGATGTGTTATTAAGCAACATAATAAGTTTAAAAAGAGCTTGAGACTTTTCACCATGAAGTGAGAGGGAAGCCTGAACCTGCTTGTTTCTCCGGATCCGTTGGATACCTCGGAGGTCTACTAAACTTAATATGTTTTGCTTAACAAAAATCATCCTTAAGCAAAATAATAGAGACCCAGCAAGATATGACTTAGGGTTGGGTAGATCACTAAAATCTTACTTTTATGCTTTATATAAAGTGCTCTTACATGCATTTTGAGTTTCAAGTGGTGGAACAAGAAGACTCACCAGGTACGCTTTTTATAGTTTACAATGCTATCTTTCTTGTACTTTCACACTGTACTTTTTAAGCTTACAAAACTTGCGTGCCAAACAACAATGTCACTCTGCATGAAAACCAAAAGTGCTATGATAGCCACAAAACCAAAAACCAAAACCAAAATCAAATCTAAAATCAACCAAGATAAAATTCACTGCCACAACATTCAAAATATAAAATAACTCAAAATTTAATCACAAACATCACAAAAACCACAATTGCAACTAAATTAAGACGTCTCTATCGGATGATTGGGAATCCCTCAGAGGAGGTAACCTACGATTGCTAACGAGGCTTCTCACGGTCTAAATGAAATTGTGGAACTCATGAAGTTAAGTTTAGTAAATTTATTTGGACTAAGTGAATCCAATAGAAAATAATGGTACCGGAATAAGGGAACCGTAGGATCCTAACCGGTGTCGCTCTAACCAACTTTAACATGCCCCCTTCAATTTTTTTAAGAGAACTACAACCATAGGCCCACCTGATTTGACATCATAACTTGACACCCTAGAAAAGTTAAACTCATCACAGCAAGGAGCTTGGAGCTAGCATGGTGTGCAACACGACCATTTTAAACAGGAAAACCTGTCTTCTCCAGCTAAACCATTTCCTTCCTTAGAACTAAAACAACAAGCCATAGGATTTCGAGGTTGTTTGCTTATGCAACATAAATCCTCACCTTATCTTTAGGTCTTTGTACAACAGAGCTTCACAATCTAAGTCCTAACTTGAATTAGGATTCCGAAGTTGTCGTTTGTCATCACCTAAATCCTCACATCTTCCAGGCTATTTGTTTGATCGTTTCACACGAATGTAAGCCCTAACTAATAAAATTTGCAGGAAGAAACACCTAAATATTTCTCCTCTAAACTGAAGCTAAACAATAAGATAGACTGGGAAGTCACCGAGGTTCTCCTCCGGATCTATGACCTTCCTTAGTTCTTCCTTCTTTGGATTCTATAGTAAATGTTCCAAATTTGAACCAATCTCTTTTCACACCTCTTTGTCCAATGTCATTGAAAAGTCCTAATCCTTTTGAACTCTTCGAAGATAATGTTTCTTGATTTTTATCGAGAGTTTTCTTAGGTGACTTATGTTATCTAAGATGTAATTAACTATAGGGGCTTGCCCTTATAGAAAGCTTGTTTGAACCCAGCTTAATATAAACCCTATTTAATTCTTTATATTAAATAGGGGAAATTATTGGCAAATAAATGGTTTCACAAACCAAATGGAAGTCATATATTTCTTAGTTTATTTGATCGAGCCTCATCCTAAAGTCTTGTGTTTATCCTTCGGGATAGATACAAGGTTTGAGGTACAATGCTCTTTCATTTAAACTATGAAAAGTATGAGGTCAGTTTGATTTCATTTTTTTTAAAACTTAAATCTATATGTAAATTAAAATATTTTTCTGAAGCGGGCGACGAGATTTCGATTCCGGTGACCGACAGCTTCTTACGGGCAACTCTTCAACCAAAAATAGTGCCGACACATGTTTATGTTTCTTGCAATGAAATCTTGCATAGTTTCTCTGGTTATGGTTTTTCAACGATGCATTGCTAATTTCTTTATTGTGTCCTTTTATGTAGGGGTAGTAGATTTAATCTTGGTTCTTAGATATTTTTTTCCTGTAGCATTTTTCTTCATGTGTTCATGGCCTATATTTTTATTTAACCTATGAACTTAATTTACTCCTAGTTTAACCAACTAGAATGTTAAAATATTTCTTGAAGCTATAACATCAAAGATTGTGTAGCGATAATGAAAGGTTAACTATAGAATCCCAAGAGGATTAACATATTTCAGTGAGATTTTACAATCTTTCTAGGGGATTACAACATTCATTTGGAATGCCATGAAGATTGAGGGAGTCTCAACTTTGTGGATTCTAGGTTTTTTTGACCTAGACATAGACATAAGGAGTAATGTATCCCAATTGACAACAACCATGTAATAAAATATTTAGAAAAGTTACAATCATCATGATCCTCAAATCACATAGGCACGAACCTCATCATTCTTGAAGGAACTCTAAAATTTTCTTCTATTGTTTTGTTTCCCACTGTCTACTCACTACTATGCTTTCATTGCAATTTTTAAGACTTAACACCTTATGTTATACTACTTGACACGTGCACTTGCATTGTATGACCAACTTTCCTTACAATAATTTTTGTGTAATTGTTGGGGAAAGATGCTAATAATTATTTTTTATTTTAGGAGAATTTTAGATAGAAGACTTAGGATCAAAGTTTGGCACTTTTGTTTTCCAGTTTTTTTAATTATTCTGTGTTTGTTATCTTTTTTTGTTGCATCTGTATTGGTATTATGTTTTCTTATTGGTGCTAAAAAGTTATAGTGTCAAAAAAACTAAAACATATATTTCTTGTTAAATTTATTTTATTTTTTTCTTTCATATTGTGTATGCTTTGCATGAGTGCTAGTTGATTGACTCTTGTGACTCATTATTATTGTTTTTTTGTATAATATTGTTAAATTTTCCTTTTATGTTTAGGGGAGCTTCTTCATCGATCACACCTCTAAACTGCTTAGGAGAGCACATTCACTTACTAAAGCACCCATTGAAATGACTAATCCTAATAGCCCAGTCATGAAATCACTTAGGGAGTATGCCAACCCTTCTATTGAAGAAACCCATATGAGCATCAATTACTCATCTATGGAAGCCAATACCTTTAAGTTGAGAACTGTCATAATCCAAATGGTCCAAAATAACCAGTTTGGGGGAATTTCTTCCGAAGAACCAAACCATCACTTAGCTAACTGCCTTGAACTTTCTGCCACATTCTGGTATAATAGTGTCCCTAGTAATGTCGTTAGATTTAGGCTGTTTACTTTTTCCTTAAGAGACAAACTTAATGTATGGCTTAGCTCACTTGTCCTAGGATTAATCACAACCTAGAATGACCTAGCTCATAAATTTTTAGCCAAATATTTTCCTCCATAAAAAAATGACAAGCTGAGGAATGACATTACCTCATTCACCCAAATGGATGGAGTGTCTATTTATGAAGTCTGGGATAGATTTAAGGAATTCCTTAGAAGACACCCACACTACAACTAACCTGATTGGCTAATTATTCAAACCTCTTACAATGGATTGGTAGGTTTTGTCAAGTCCATATTATATTTCACTACAGAAGGATCATTGATATCTAAACCTTTTTATTAGATATACCAATTGATAAAGGAAAGAGCCTCATACTATTTTCATTGGCATGCTAAGAGAATTACACACTAGAAGGTTGCTAGTGTGCATGAATCTGATGAATTATCTATCCTCGCTATCCGAATGGCCACTATATCCAAATTATTTAACGGTATGTTTAGTGTCAGGATTACCATCATGTGAAGTAATGATGTATGGACCAGTGGTAGATCCTAACCAGACCCCTTTAGAAATTGTGAATGTCATATGAAACAAAAGACACAATCCTTATTCATACACCTTCAACCCAAGCTGGAGAAAACATATAAATTTCTCATGGAATAATAACAAACAAAAATGGGGAAACCTTTAGAACAACCTTGTTGGTATTGATAAAACCAAGGAAAACACCCAAGAAGCAACAATACCCACAAGAATTCTAAATAAATTCCCAACAAGCCCAAAAGAAATCACCCATCAAAGAATTGGATATTCAAATGGAAAACACACTACAATTCCAAGCTATAGCCAAAAAAAATCTAGAAAAGCAATTAGGGCACCTAGCAAACTCAATAAAAAATAGACCCCCCTAGGGCACTACCCAGTAACACTAAGGTAAATCCAAAAGACTAAAATTTGAAACATTGCAAAGTAGTAGGAGTGAGGACTAAAGAAGAATGAGTAGCAAGCTATAAAGATGAGAGCACCTCTAATTTGTATTTTGTTGGAAAAGTTTTCTTTACAATTAAGATTGACCCATTTGAGAGACTTCCACCTCCATTCCCTCAAAGGTGGCAGAAAACAAACAAGGAACTAAATTTCACAGAAATGTACTTTAAAACCTAGGATCCAGTGTCAACCTCCTACCTCTAAATATTTTTAAGAAACTTGGGGGAGGAGAAATTAAGCCTGCTAAAATGAAACTTCAATTAGTAGATCAATTTGTGACTCATCCTCTAGGAATTGTTAAGTGTTTTCCTGTCACAGCTAGGCAATGCCTTCATTTCTAATAATCACCTTAGCTATTCTAAATTATTAAAAATGTACTTTCTTAGAAATTTTAGAACACTCTGACACTCACAGTTAGGCAATGCCACAATCTCAATCCACTTGGAGACATAGTCTACTATTACCAAAATGTGGATGTTTCCTACAGAAGGTATGAAGGGTCCAATAAAATCTAATCCATAAACATCAAAAATCTCAATTCAATAGTGAAATTTAAAGGCATTTCATCTCTTTTAAAGATATTACCTACTTGTAACATCTGTCACAAATTTTTACATACTCATTCACATCTTTAAAAAGTGTAGCAATAAAATTCTAATTGCAAATACCAAGATTCAAAGTCATGACAAGACCTAATAATCTTGTTGACCTCTTACGATGACAAACATCTATTATGAAGCTGGTCCTTACACTTCCTAATAAGATAGGGTACCACCAAAAGTAAAATCTAGCCTAAAAAAACTTCTTCCACTGATGGTAGATCATATTGTAGGGAATAATTCCATCGATAATGAAATTCATGATTTAAACATAATATGGGGCTCGATACTCAGAAATGGTGAAGAGTTACTCATCATAAAAGTTATCATGTATGTCAACTAGAAATTCATCATTNTGAGGTTTTTCACCAGGCGGTGAGAGGGAAGCATGAACTCGCTTCTTTCTCTAAACCTATTGTACCTCGGAGGTTTACTAAACTTAATATGTTATGCTTAAAGAAAATCATCATTAATCAAACTGATAGGGACCCACCAAGATATGATTTAGGATTTGGTAGATCACCATAACCTTATTTTTCTCACTTCATATAAAATGCCCTTACATGCATTTTTGAGTTTCATGTGGTGGAACGAGAAGACTCGTCAGGTACTCTTTTACAGTTTGCAGTACCATCCTTTTTCTATAATTTCCACACTGTACTTTCATGCTTATAAACTTGCATGTTAAAAAACAATGTCACCCTGCATGAAAACCAAAACTGTTAGGGTAGTTGTAAAACTAAAACTAAAACTAAAATCAACCAAGATAAAATTCACGACCACAACATTCAAAATATAAGACAACTCAAAATTTAATCACAAACATCACACAAAATCACAACGACAACTAAATTAAGATGTTTCTATTGGATGATCAGGAATCCCTCAGAGGAGGTAACCTACGGTTGCTAACGAGGCTTCCCATGGTCTAAATGAAAGTATGGAACTCATTAAGTTGAGTTTAGTAAATTCATTTGGACTAAGTGAATCCAATAGAAAATAGTGGTACCAGAACGAGGGAACCATAGGATCCTAACTGGTGTTGTTCTAATCAACTTTAACATGCCCCATAATATTTAGAGCTAGCATGGTGGGCAACACTGCCATCTTCAACAACAAAACCTGTCTTCCCCCAGCTAAACCAATTTACTTCCTTAGAATTAAACAACAAGCCATAAGATTTTGAGATTGTTTGCTTATACAACATAAATCCTCACCTTATCATTAGTCCTTTGTACAGCTCTGTTGTACAATATAAGTCCTAACTAGTCTTAGGATTCCGAGTTTGTTGTTCATCACGACCTATATCCTCACATCTTTCAGGCTATTTGTGTGATTGTTTCATACAAATGTAAGCCCTAAATAAATAAAATTTGCAGGATGGAACATTTAAATAAATTTCTCCTCAAAACTGAAGCCAAACAATAGGATAGACTGTGAAGTCACCAAGGTTCTCCTTCAGATCTGTGACATCCCCTAGTTCTTCCTCCTTTGGATTCTACAATAAATGTTCCAAATTTGAACCAATCCCTTTTTCACACCTCTTTGTCCATTATCATTGAAAAGTCCTATCCTTTGACCTCCTTGAAGATAATATTTCCTGATTTTTATCGAGAGTTTTCTTAAGTGACTTCGATTATCTAAGATGTAATTAACTATAGGGGCTTGCCCTTATAGGAAGCTTGTCTGAACCGATCTTAACATAAACCCTATTTAATATGAAGAATTAAATAGGGGAAATTGTCAGCAAATAACACAGTTTCTTAGAACAAATGGATGCAATATATTTCTTAGTTTATTTGATCGAGCCTCATCCTCAAGTCTTGTGTTTATCCTTCGGGATAGATACAAGGTTTGAGGTACAACACTCTTTCATTTAAACTATGAAAAGTATGGGGTCAATTTGATTTCATTTTTTTTAAACTTAAATCTATATATAAATTTAAATGTTTTTCCGAAGCGGGCGACGAGATTTTGATTCCGGTGACCGACAGCTTCTTACGAGCAACTCTTCAACCAAAAATAGTGCCGACACATGTTTATGTTTCTTGCAATGAAATCTTGCATAGTTTTTCTGGTTATGGTTTTTTGACGATGCATTGCTAATTTCTTTATTGTGTCTTTTTATGTAGGGGTAGTAGATTTAATCTTGGTTTTTAGATATTTTTTTCTTGTAGCATTTTTCTTCATGCGTTCATGGCCTATATTTTTATTTAACCTATGAACTTAATTTACTCCTAGTTTGACCAACTAGGATGTTAAAATATTTCTTGAAGCTATAACATCAAAGATTGTGTAGCGATAATGAAAGGTTAACCATAGAATCCCAAGAGGATTAACATATTTCAGTGGGATTTTACAATCTTTCTAGGGGATTACAACATTCATTTGGAATGCCATGAAGATTGAGGGAGTCTCAACTTTGTGGATTCTAGGTTCTTTTGACCTAGACATAGGCATAAGGAGTAATGTATCCCAATTGACAACAATCATGTAAGAAAATATTTAGAAAATCTACAATCATCATGATCCTCAAATCACATAGGCACGAACCTCATCATTCTTGAAGGAACTCTAAAATTTTCTTCTATTGTTTTGTTTCCTACTGTCTACTCACTACTATGCTTTCATTGCAATTTTTAAGACTTAACACCTTCTTTACAATCAAGGAAAACTAGGTTTATTAAATTAGGAAAACTAGAGATTTTTCTGCTGAAATTATTGCTAAGACCAAGATCACATACTACTTGACACGTGCACTTGCATTGTATGGCCAACTTTCCTTACAGTAATTTTTGTGTAATTGTTGGGGAAAGATGCTAATAATTATTTTTTATTTTAGGAGAATTTTAGATAAAAGACTTAGGATCAAAATTTGGCACTTTTGTTTTCCAGTTTTTTTATTTATTCCGTGTTTGTTATATTTTTTTGTTGCATCTGTATTGGAATTATGTTTTCTTATGGGTGCTAAAAAGTTATAGTGTCAAAAAAACTAAAACATATGTTTCTTGTTAAATTTATTTTATTTTTTTCTTTCATATTGTGTATGCTTTTCATGTGTGCTAGTTGATTGACTCTTGTGACTCATTATTATTGATTTTTGTATAATTTTGTTAAATTTTCCTTTTATGTTTAGGGGAGCTTCTCCATCAATCACACCTCTAAACTGCTTAGGAGAGCACATTCACTTACTAAAGCACCCATTGAAATGACTAATCCTAATAGCGCAATCATGAAATCACTTAGGGAGTATGCCAACCCTTCTATTGAAGAAACCCATATGAGCATCAAATACTCATCTATGGAAGCCAATACCTTTATGTTGAGAACTATCATAATCCAAATGGTCCAAAATAACCAGTTTGGGGGAATTTCTTCCGAAGAACCAAACCATCACTTAGCTTACTGCCTTGAACTTTCTGCCACATTCTGGTATAATAGTGTCCCTAGTAATGTTGTTAGATTTAGGCTTTTTACTTTTTTCTTAAGAGACAAACTTAATGTATGGCTTAGCTCACTTGTCCTAGGATTAATCATGACCTAGAATGACCTAGCTCATAAATTTTTAGCCAAATATTTTCCTCCATAAAAAAATGACAAGCTGAGGAATGACATTACCTCATTCACCCAAATGGATGGAGTGTCTATTTATGAAGTCTGGGATAGATTTAAGGAATTCCTTAGAAGACACCCACACTACAACTTACCTGATTGGCTAATTATTCAAACCTCTTACAATGGATTGGTAGGTTTTGTTAGGTCCATATTATATTTCACTACAGAAGGATCATTGATATCTAAACCTTTTTATTAGATATACCAAGTGATAAAGGAAAGAGCCTCATACTATTTTCAATGGCATGCTAAGACACTTACACACTAGAAGGTTGCCATTGTACATGAATCTGATGAATTATCTATCCTCGCTACCCAAATGGCCACTATATCCAAATTATTTAAGGGTATGTTTAGTGTCAGGATTACCATCATGTGAAGTAATGATGTATGGACTAGTGGTAGATCCTAACCAGACCCCTTTAGAAATTGTGAATGCCATATGAAACAAAAGACACAATCCTTATTCATACACCTTCAACCCAAGCTGGAGAAAACATATAAATTTCTCNACATCCTTCTTGACTAAAATATATCTGATAGCAACACGATCAATGTACATTGTGACTCATGTTCTTATTAAATAGGATCTAATTTTATCAAATGTAAACATTATAGTTAATAGTTCCTTCTCTGTAGTGGTATAATTCACTTGGACATTATTGAGGTTTCAACTAGCATAATATATAGCTTGAAAAACCTTCTCCTTTGGCCTAAAACTCCTCTTATGACATAGTCACTTGCATCACACATCAATTCAAACAACATCTCTCAGTCTGGTGCAACCATCATATGTGATGTGACTAATTTGGCTCTTAATGTCTCAAATGCAGTTAGACAGGCCTCATTAAAATAGAAAATATGTTATTTTCTAATAAATGACATAAAGGTTTTGTGAACCTAGAAAAGCCCTTTATGTATCGATGAAAAAATCTATCATTCGCTAAAAAACTACTAATTTTTTTCATAGAAGTAGGTCGCAAAACTTTCTTATCATCTGGGTCTTCATCAAATCTACCTCCATCCCTTCTCCATAATCTTGTGGCCCGACACTATCCCCCCTAAGTAATCATATTGACACATCCCCTAATTCAACACCAAATTGGTCTCCTCACACCTTTGCAACACTTTTGCAAGATGGTTCAAGGCATGAATCGAATGAGGTGTCAAACATAGAAAATTTATCCATGAAAATTTTTATCCTAGTCTTATTCATATTAGAAAAGATGTACATTATGAAACACTAGAAAGTGGCTTGTGCATTCTAAAGTTCAAAGGGGCATCATACTAAAGGCAAAGATCCCATAATAGCTAGTGAATGTGGTGTTATCCAAGTCCTCAGGTACGATAGGAATCTGGTGGTATCCTAAATAGCCATCTAGGAAGCAGTAGAAATGGCGGTTTGCTAGTCTATCCAACATATGTTCTAGAAAGGCAAGAGAAAATGATCTTTCATAATAGTAGCATTCAGCTTCTTTTAATCATTGCAATTCCTTCATCTAGTGATAGTCCTAATGGGCACAACTTATTCCTCTTGTTCTCTACTATTGTCAAACCCACCTTTGGAGGCACACGGTGAATAGTTTAGCCCAGAATTTATCTGAGATGATTATGCCTAAATCTAATCATTTCAAGATTTCCTTCTTCACTGCCTTCATCATTATAAGGTTTAGTCTCATCTGGGGATTAGCTTTATGTCCATTTCCCTCTTCTATCAAAATCCTATGCATGCATATGGATGAACTTAAGCCTTTTATATCAGTTATGGTCCCTCAAATTCTCCTCTTACACATTACTTAAATCTACTGAAAAAAATCACATGTAAAGTTGAAGGTTCTCCAAAATATACATACTTGAGGTGCCTTAGCAAAGGATCTATCAACTAACTATAGGTAGTTTCTAGGGCCTTTCCTAATTCAAGTCTCTTGTAAATGGACAATGACATCAGATTTATGCTTCTTTTTAAGTCACGAAGGACTCTCATCACAAATTTACCTCCCATGGCACATGGGATATTCAAAGTCCCTAGGTACTTCATCTTTTGAGGCAACTTCCTTTGCATAATGGTAATACACTCCTCATTCAAGATCACTATCTAAAAAATCCTTCGTTTCCTTTCCTTGGTCATGACATCCTTCATGAACTTAGCATAATTAGTCAACTATTCCAGGCCTTCATCAAATGAGCTTTTTATGGTCACTTTTTTAACACCTATAGAATCCTAAAAAAATATTGTCCCAATATTTTTCTTATTAGCATTTGGAAAAAGTTAATGGGAGTCCCTTAGGCTTAATCCTAGAGAGTGAAATCGGTCTTCTTATATCCTCTATTAGGATCTCACTTTCACCTTATACTAAAGGGCCCAAGTTAATTGAGTTCTTATCCTTCCTATTTATTGCTTTTATCTCTTTCCCATTGGATAACTTCACAGTCTACACTTGCTCGGTCCCTTTTTCCTTAAGATTCACTTCATTGTTACTTGGGAGTGCAACAAGTGGTCTATTATTTATGGAACTTTTCAATTATCCTCATTGGTTATCTATGTTCTAAATGGCTATAACTTAGCTTTGTATTTATTTCCTCATTTATATTATTAGCTCCTCAAGGTGTGACCTTTTCTGCGTAGACTGGGTATTGGCTTGAAATTCTGGTGGGTATGATTATTTTTGGGGGTTGTTTTCTTAATTGTTCCAATTACCTACAGGGTTGGCTTGAGGGTTCTCCTACTACTGGTTTTCTATAGTTTAGTTATTATTGCTCCATTGAAAATTTAGATGGTTTTCCAGCCAAGATTGTAGGTGTTGGAACAAGGATTATTAGTTTTGTTTCCCATGACATTAATCTCCTCTAAAGTTGTCAAGCTAGGATCCACCACTAGTCTGTATGTCATCCCTTCACTTTGTGGGTATACTTGAATGGAGTTAACCCCAACAGTATCTAGCTTCCCAAAAATGGTAGCTACTTGAGTGGCTAATATAGCTAGAAAATTTATGTCGTGTACACTAGCAAGCTGTGGCTCTTAAAAAAGGCCATTAAAAATTATTGGTTACTATCTCTTCTATCAACTCCTAAACTTCCTTAAAAGGTTTAGAATTAATTATTCCCCAGTTATAACCTCTATAATAGACCTAAGGGAGCCTATAATCTCATTATAGAAGATTAGGATAATCACTCATTCGGGTAAGGCATGGTGTGAACACCTCCAAAGTAGTTTCTTGAGCATCTCCCATGCCTCCTAAATTGAATCTACATCTATTTGGGTAAATGAAGTGATATCATTCCCATGCATGACAAACTTAGATGGGAGGAATTATTTTGCTAAACAATTTTGTGAAAGGTCAACCAAAGTAGTGATAGATCATGGAGCAAAGGAGTTCAACCACACCTTGGCTTTGTCCCTGGAAGAAAATGGGTAAAACCTAAGTCTACAATATTGCTGGGGACACCATTATACCAAAAAGTGGCACAAAGTTCTGGGAAATTGGTTAAGTGAAGATTTGGACCCTCAGTAGGTAGTCCCTCAATCTGACTATTATGGACCATTTGAATAATGGTTGGCCTCACTTCCAAAGTGTTGGCCTTTACTATTAGGTAGTTGATGCTCAAGTGGATTTTTTCAACAGATGGGTTAGCATAATCCCTTAGTGGTTTCATGGTATGGTCACGAGGGTTAATCATTTCTTTGAGAGTTCTAGAAAATGAATGCTTTCTCCTAAGAAGTTTAAGAGTTTGATTAATCTCAGGGTCAAAAGGGGCAAGATCAGCTTTGGTAGTTCTATATATACACTAAGACAAGTAAACAAGGCATCCTAAATGCACACTAAATGAAATCCAAGTAAAATACACACATCAATAATTGCCTACACAAGTCCATCAACATGCAAAACATGCACAACAAGCAACACATGCAAAATAGAAGAAAACAAACATTATTTTGGCCTTTTTGGATTTTATAATTGTTTTGGCTTTTTTTCACCACCTGTAATAATACTAGCAAAGCAGATATACAAGTGCAATAAAAATAATAAGAAAAAAATAAAAATAATAAAAATTACTGAACTTAGATTTCTAGTTGTTCAACTAAAGTCTTCCTATAATTAGAATAACTCTTAGCAACTTTCACTAACAACGATGTAAAAATATTGGTTACCAAAAATTGGTATTAGGAAAGTGGCGAAGCACACAAGTATATGTATCAAGTAACATACAATTTTAGAGTCTGAATATCAATCTCATGAGGAAAGGACTAACAATTATTTGACAGAAGAATCTCTAGTTTATTGAATTCAATTTCATAGCTTAGTGTAATAGCAATTTTGGAAATCAAATCCTAAAATTTTAAGCAACAAATAGAAAAAAAAAACACAATATTTGAAAATTAGAAATAGGACTCTTAGTGTTTTTCAAGAGGGATGAGGCTTGTACTTTTGTGACGTGGGTGTAGTGTGACTATGTGATTTTCATAAGTGTTCCCCTACATGATAGTTATCAACCATGGATAAATTTTTCTCCTTAAGCCTAAGCCTAGGTCATAAGAAGAATCAAAAACCCATAGAGTTAAGTTTAGATTAACCTTATGAAATTTCATAGGTTTCTTTTAATCCTCTATCTAGGTTGTAAAAACCTAACTAGACNTCTGAATATCAATCTCATGAGGAAAGGACTAACAATCAGAAGAATCTCCAGTTTACTGAATTCAATTTCATAGCTTAGTGTAATAGCAATTTAAGAAATCAAATCCTAAAATTTTAAGCAACAAATAGAAAACAAAACACAATATTTGAAAATTAGAAATAGGACTCTTAGTGTTTTTCAGGAGGGATGAGGCTTGTACTTTTGTGACGTGGGTGTAGTGTGATTATGTGATTTTCTTAAGTGTTCCCCTACATGATAGTTATCAACCACGGATAAATTTTTCTCCTTAAGCCTAAGCCTAGGTCATAAGAAGAATAAAAAACCCATAGAGTTAACTTTAGATTAACCTTATGAAATTTCATAGGTTTCTTTTAATCCTCTATCTAGGTTGTAAAAACCTAACTAGACTATATCTATTATACCTAATTTTTATAACTAGCCTAATAGTTCCACTACACAATGGGTAGAAGTCATAGTTCATGATAAGTTTTAACATCCTAATTAGTCAAATTAGAAGTAAATGAAATTCTAGAATGCTAACCAACAACTCACATGCATGAAAAACCTAGAAAATATTAAGAGAAAAACATGTGATAAATCCATAGAAAAAATCACCTTCTCTACATCACAAAGGCACANGAGTAAATGAAATTCTAGAATGCTAACCAACAACTCATATGCATGAAAAACTTAGAAAATATTAAGAGAAAAACATGTGATAAATCCATAGAAAAAATCACCTTCTCTACATCACAAAGGCACAAAAAAGATTTACCAACTCAGGAGAAGAGAAGTAATTCAAGGAAATCTATTGAAATCAATGATGCAAGTGTCAATACAATGTAAAAATAACTTACAACCAAGAGTCTTCTTTCCTCCACAACAACTAGTCTCTCTCTCATACATTATCTTTATCAAGAAAATATGAAATAAAAAGTAAAGAAGTGAAAACAACCCACAATGCTTCCTCACTCAAGCAAGGAACAAGAAACTCTAAGAGAACTGTTAAACTCTCTAAAACCCTCTCAAACTGCAAGCTTCAGCAAACCAAGATGTCCCTAAAGCATCCTATCATATGCTCTTATAGTCCTTGTCTAGGTTTATCATGGTAAATCTTTCTAAGTGTAGAGCCAACATTGGTAATGTGGGCACGCTCAAACCCGATATAGTCATGCCATGCAACTTGTGGAGCAACATAGTCATACCTAAATACATCATGGCTACACTAGAAACGGTGTATTCACACCCAAGTTTGGCATAAACACACGGTCATGAAAGAGAGGGGGATATAATTATGCCAGTTCTAGGCAAGGTTACACTGGTTTGGCTCCTATGAATTTGTCATTTTCCTAGTCTGAAATGCAAAATCGAGACCNACCAACATTGGTAATGTGGGCACACTCAAACCCGGTATAGTCATGCCATGCAACTTGTGGAGCAACATAGTCATACCTAAATACAGCATGGCTACACTTGAAACGGTGTATTCACACCCAAATTTGGCATAAACACACGACCATGAAAGAGAGGGGGATATAATTACGCCAGTCCTAGGCAAGGTTACACTGGTTTGGCTCCTATGAATTTGTCATTTTCCTAGTCTGAAATGCAAAATCGAGACCCTGTAAACTGCAACAACCTTCCACAAGCACAAAGTGTGATAAATAAAGAGAAAATTATAGAATTAAATGCAAAAAATCATGAAATTGCACAATATCAGAGTTTTATCTTTAATTCTTTTTATTTGAGTTAGAATTTGAGAAATGGATGACATTTACTTGGTGAAATTAAATATCCATGGATAAATAAGTTAAAATTATTAAGAAGGATATGAGTAATCTTTTTACCCAAGTTATATGAAAATTTGAACTTTTAAAAGATTTTTTTTAACCTTTTAGCTTTCAATTATTAAAAACACTTTAAATCAAATCTCATTCAGAGAAAAAATCACCTCAAAATTAACTTCTTTTGTANCAAAGATTTTTTAAACCTTTTAGCTGTCAATTATTAAAAACACTTTAAATCAAATCTCATTCAGAGAAAAAATCACCTCAAAATTAACTTCTTTTGTAACATTTTTTATTCTAACCTATATTGACATTAATGGATAAAGTATGATTTTATATATCATGTGAGAAATTATTCATTCTTAAAATTCTACTCGATAAAACACTTATAGCCTTAGCCTCTTCCACATGATTGGCTTTATTATTTATTCAAAAAATATTTACATGGAATTTTATACTTAACCAATTTAGCACTACCTCAATGATTTTCTCCAAATAATTTATAGTGATTTTCTTCACATGGAGAAACTGTCTCTTATATAATTTACCATCATCTTCCACTATATGGAAACAAACCCATGGATAATGGACCAATCCTTTTCAAGGGTGGATGGAGGAGCATCGACCTACAAAAGAGTGGACAATGATAGATATCATGAATTATTCTGGAGAGGAAGGAGAAAAAGTCGAAGAATATGATGATAATGATTATGATGATGAAGTTGATATTGATGATGAATATGCATAATTTTTATCTTGTGGGTGCTTGAACTTGTATGCTTGTTTCTCCTTCTTTTTAAGAGCTAGTTTCCCTCATAATTTAATTACATTACATCATTTTATAATAGATTATTTGTAGACCATTATTTCCTCTAGTACTTGTCTAATTTTTAATCTTTTTCAATTGATACTTGCTACTTAATTAAACTATTTATTTGCACAAACATTTTTGCCCAAATATGCTTATTATAAGGAGAAATTTTTTTTATTTACATTTTCATCTATTTCACATAATTTCATAGTTATTTCTATCATCATCAAAATTTGATTGATTGTTTACCACATGAGTTGATAAGTGCATTTTATTTTAATAAACGTAGATAATAATAATTTCTCATAATTTATTTTATATAAGCTTATGTTGGAAACATTTAGGACACTTCAAATACAAGAAAATAGATGTCTAAACCAATAAAATTAATCATGTCATTCATTTATTAGTGTTTTATAAAGAATTATCAAAAATATATTTGGTTTGAAAGCAAGTAAAATAAAGGAGAATTATCATATATATATATATATATATATAAGAGCAGCTTGTGGCTCCTTACACGCTAATCATAATAAAGAAGAGTATATAATTGGGGAGGGAAGGAGGATCCCTGCTAAAAATAAAGAAAAATACATGAAATCCTAAGGGTTCCTCCGTCCGCATTACAACTCCACACAAAACAGATGAATAAAGCGTAAAAAAGATATCACCTCCAAAAATACATGTATCCCAAGAAAAAGTATACCAATCTGAAGAAGTATACCCAAAGTAAGCATGTACACAAAGTGCAAAAAAGTGTTATGTGAATTGTAAGGCCAAAAAATCTTGAAGCAATTCTGACTCCCAATCCGAGGAGAGATTATTGCGTGCGGACACTGCATGCATCTCTGCATGCGGTGTTCGATCCTGGCCGTAGATCACGGTNCTCCACACAAAACAGATGAATAAAGCGTAAAAAAGATATCACCTCCAAAAATACATGTATCCCAAGAAAAAGTATACCAATCTGAAGAAGTATACCCAAAGTAAGCATGTACACAAAGTGCAAAAAAGTGTTATGTGAATTGTAAGGCCAAAAAATCTTGAAGCAATTCTGACTCCCAATCCGAGGAGAGATTATTGCGTGCGGACACTGCATGCATCTCTGCATGCGGTGTTCGATCCTGGCCGTAGATCACGGTGATCTACGGTCAGGATTATTTCCGTTTTTTAAAAAAAAAA
>JXCR01065270.1:87305-115894 GCA_002079205.1 Phalaenopsis hybrid cultivar
AAAAAAAAATTAGTACATTTTCCGATAGAATCTCTAAACAGTCCCCCTATTCCAATAGAATCAGAGGAGTAACTTCCATCAATATTAACTTTAGTCCAACCTTGGGGGGTGGTGCCCATGTAATCAAAAAGGGTGTTCTACCCCTCCTGGAAGGTAAAAAGGCATCAATACCAGTTGCAAGTTTCAAGGCCTTATGAAAGTAGTAGTGTGACATGTATTTTCATATTTATGACTATTTCAAGCCATCCAAATAAACCATAGCACAATAGAAGGAAAATAGTAAAGCTTTTGAAAAGAAGGATCCACATCCTTCCAAATGTCAAGGGCACTATTTAAATTTAAATTGGAGGGCCAATTAATACCAAAATAGCCTCCCAATCGATTCCAAACATCTTTGGCAAAAGGGCATTCGAAAAAAAGATGAGCCAAGGATTCAACATCCTTTTTACAAATATAACAAAAGAAAGCAAGTTTCAAGCATTTCAATTTAAGGATAACATCAAGTGGAAGCAAGTTATGAAAATATCTCCATAGGAAAAAAGAGATGGAAGGAGATATGTATTTATGCCAAGTATAGCAATTCCATTTCCAATGTGGAAAAGTATGCAGCTTAGAGTAAAGCAATTTAGTAACAGAACTTCTACTTTGAAATTTCCATAAAGGAACATCTTTTTCATAAGCTCTTACATGTATAGTGGTAATATCAAGGGCTAATTCACCAACTAAAGAAGATAACTTCGCTAAATTCCATCCTCCGTCTGTCCAACAATAAAAAATTAATAGGTTAGAATTAGAGCCAGAGGTAGGCAAATCCCTATGAGAGGAGAAAACCCAATCATCATTGCATAAAGATATGCTACCATCCCCAATGTACCAAAAAATAAAACGACATGCCACAACCCTAGCAGAAATAATAGCTTTCCAAAGTTTGGAATCCCTCACCTTCCAAGTAACAGTAGAAGGATGTAAGTATTTACAATACTTATGCTTCATGAAATGAGCCCATAAGGACTCACCAAACAAAATTTGAACCAAAGCTTAAATTGATATCAATGACCTGTTGTAAAGTTTTAAATCCAAGCACCCCAGCAGAAAGAGGCTTACTATTGTACTTCCAATTAGTCCAAATTTTAGAAGATCTATTTCCTTTCCAAAGGAATTTGTTGAAATATTTTCAAGAGTATTTTGTGTGCTCTTCTTGGTTTTAAGAACCTGCATAGAGTAGAGAGGCAATGTGCAGAGGACACTTTTCAGTAAAGTAGTCTACCACCATTGGATAAAAAAGTATTTCTCCAATCATTGATCTTGAGTTTAAATTTATCAATAACATCATCCATTTGATTTTGTTTTTTTTTTTTGCCTCTAAGGATGTTTACTACAAGGTATTTCATGGGAAGCTTAGATAACTTGCAACCAGTGTAAGTAGAAACCCAGGTGTGAATATTAGAAGAGGCACTTTTCCCCAAATAGATAAGCATTTAGCCAGATTAAACATTAAACCAGAGGTGCTTTGAAAGTCCCTTGACAAAGACATGGTAGGTTTAATGGCATGCTTACTAGCATTTAAGAACAATATAGCATCATCAGCATAAACAAGGTGACTAACCACAATCTTTGATTTATGAGCAAATTGCATGTATGGATGATGTTGTTGCTGTCGATTAATGAGCCTGGAAAGATAATCAAATGCAATAATAAACATAGTAGGGGGAAGTGGATCTCCTTGTTTAATGCCCTAGTTCGCAGAAAAAAACCATGAGGCTTGCCATTAACCATCACACTGTAGAAGTTATTAGAGAGCTCTCTCTTGATAAATAAGCAAAAATCCTGTTGCCTTGAGAATATCAATGATGAAACCCCAACTTATAGTGTCAAAATCTTTCTTAATGTCCAACTTAAGGACCTTGTTACATCCCCTGCATTTTTTATCAAGATCCTCTATGATCTCCTGAGCTAAAAGGATATTATCAGTAATATTTTTACCTTNGATAAAACAGTACAAAATTCATGCTGGTTCTATGTGTTATATTGTTACAAATTTTAAGTATTGCAAAATTAGGGATTCGTGGCTGGCTGAAGCAGCAAAATAGCGTTTTATGGTTCTTGCCCATCATTTTTTCTTTTTTGTTGTGTATCGACTAATGCTTAGGGTTATTTTGAGTGGATTTTAATGCCTTGTTCTCTTTACATCTCTTAAAACTCTTATCATTGTTTGAGTTTAGATTGGTTCAATATTTGCTTGTTTCCTCTTTTCAATCTCTGGTCTATTTTGGTCTGCATGAAACTTGCAATATTCTTGGCATTTTTTTATTGCTTCCTCTCTTCATATGTGGAAAGCCATGCTGAGAAAGTTTTGTTTTTTGGGGAGCCCAATATGAATGCAAAAGCTTGGAATCTTTGCTCATGTTGGCTAGCGGTGGGTAAATAATTGTTTATTGTTAATTATTGGTGTGGGTAAAGAACCTTTTATAGTGGTGGAATTTTTTTGTGTTTTTTATATGAGTGAAAGCCAAAATTTGAAGGGAACATTTATAGGACATCATTTCGTCTCTCCATTTTTAACTAGTCTTTAATGTGTAAACATGAACATTGATGGTTTTTAACTAATTGACTACTTAGAATATAATTTATATCTCATGTATTTTGCTTTTACACTTTAAATAGCATGAGTCAGCTTAGTTCACTCGACTCATTTAAACAACTATTTTTCGTGCTTCTTAGCATACTTAGGGCTAGGGATGTAAACGAGTCGTGTTTGAGCGAGTTTGGGCTCTGCTCAAGTTCGGCTCGTTTAAAATTCAACATATTTGGATTCAACTCATGTTTGAAATAGCTCGAAAAATAGTCTGTTCGTGTTAAGCTCGAAGTAATGTCTTGTGTTTTTTTTATGTTTGGTTCGAAATTAGTTCGTTAGAATAAATAATTATTATATTCATAAAATTTTAAATAAAGATAGAATAGTTGGTGAAAAAAATCTTTTCATTAATATTTTTGTTTTAAACAATAAAACAAAGATTTACTAAAATAATTTCAAGAGCAAATTTGATATAAAATTTTGCACAATAGAAGTATCTGAATTTATTGGCCAAATAAATATATTACTTAAAAAATTTACGTATATTAAAAAAATTTAAATACAATTTAAGAAGTTACAATTTACAAACAAAATCAGAATACAAGTGAACTCTCAACTTTAACATAGAAAATAATTGTGTTACACATTTACACTTGCACATACGCTGATACATGCCTTGAAAAAATAAATACAATACATTAATCTCATCTATGAATTTATCATTATTCCTTAGTCTTTATGTTCAACGATCTAATGAGTGGCGATGAGGTAATGACGATGTCTATATAAACAATATTATTTGTACAATTGTACCTGTAATTCCTGTGTAATAAGGAAAAAATACTTAATTAGAAATAAAAATATGAAAGAAACATAATAAATAAAGTTTATATTGATCCAATAATGACGATTATCAAATAATGATGACGATCTTTACAAAAATGATATTATTAACACAATTGTACTAGGAATTTTTATGTATTAGGAAAAAAACCAAATCAAAAATGAAAAATACAAAAATTAGCATAGTAAATAAAATTTATAACTTATAATTATTAACTAAGGCTTAGACTATATATTATGAATCTCTTTCATCGGTTTCATGTAATAAACCATATGATTGCATTGTTTATGTGACTTATAAGTATAGTGAAATTAGAATTATTAACTAAGGCATCAATTTAAAATCCAGACTTTACTCTTGCAATCCCCCATTATGGTTTGAATAGTTGTTTGTCATCAAAAGTGTAGAAGAGTAAACAATAATTTTAGTAAACATTATTTGTTCTTATCTTCTAACTGATTGCGAAAATGGATGTCATACCAAGAATGAGGGTTTTTAATCATCATAGTCTTTAATAACTTCTTAATAACATTTTAAAAATAAACAAAGAAGTAAGAATTGTATATCTAGTAAGAGTTGTATATCAAAACAAATCGAACTAACCAACCAACTCCTCAAAAAATACAAACATATATAAAAAAAAATTAGACCGGTCAACTAACACACCAAATAAGACAGTCATCCAAACTAACCAGAAAAGAACCAACTAAGCTAACCAAGAAAAATTCAACCCAAATAACCACCAATAAATACAACCAACCAACGAAATCAACAAAGCTAGCCAACCAAGATAACTAGCCAACACAACTAACACATGAAAATAGAAAAATCAGCGAACAAAACATACTAACGAGAGAGCCAAGTAGCCAAACTAGGGAACCAACAAAACCAACTTACTAACAAACCAATTTTTTTTCATGATCACTAAACTAAACTCATATAACAAAATAAAAAAAAAAAACTATCAAAGAAAGTCAACCCACATAATCGATCAACACAACAAACCAACCAAATGGCTAACCATCCAAAATATAATTAAGTACAATACAAATAGCTGAACCAACCAACCATTGAATAATAATTGTCTAATTTTAAAAATAGGAGTGTCAAAAATTGACCTGACACTCCAAACACGACTCAAACTTGACTTGAAAAAGCTGGGTTAGGGTTGACTCGAATATTTTTTTAGTCAAGTTCAGGTCCGAGAACTCGACTAGTTTATTATTTGGGTCGAGTTTGGTTTAAATCAAAAAACCTAAACATGACCCAAATAACCAAAAATGTTCAATACTGGTTTGGGCTAACAGGTCAAACTAAAGTTCAGGTTGGGTTTAGATCTTAGTTTTTGACCTGTTTATTATTCGGGTTGAGTTCGGGATAACCCTATTGGGAGTGGAACCTAACCCGTTGACCTGAATTGATACCCCTAATTAAAATAATGCTCGTGCAATACAACAACAAGAACAACAACAAAGCCTTAATCCCATTACGTGGGGTTGGCTGCATGAATCTTTTTCTCCATTACGTCCTATTTAGTGTCGTATTTTCATTTAGATCTAATAAAATAAGATCATTTTTTATACAATAAGCCCAAGTTTTCCTAGGTCTACCTCTGCCTATCTTAACATAAGTCAAATCTAAACATCTACTCTCCAAATCAGATCATCAGATGGTCGACGCTTAATGTGACCAAACCATTTTAGATGACTTTCTCTAATTTTGACCGTCACAAGAGCTACACCAACCCAATCACAGATATATTCATTTCACATTTAGGGTTGTCGGACGCCAAATTAAAAATTGTCGGTCGCTAAATTTGAAATTGTCGGTCCCTAGAATGGATATCTTGATGTCCATTTTAATTTAATTTATATATTTATTATTTTGGGAAAAGTAATATTTTAAAATTTTGAAATACAAGACCGAACCGATCTCATATTCTTTGCAATTTAAATAAACACGCATAATTCCACAAGCAATGCATCTATCCCGAAGGGTAAACACACTACTTACCGGTAAGACTCGACTAAATAAACTAAAGAATTTATGACATCCGTTTAAGTATGCAAAAAATCAATTTTATGTTGACCGACAAGTTCTCCTATTTAATACAAAAAAATAAATAGGGTTTATATCAAGCTGATTTTTTAAAAGTTTCATATAAGAGCAAACCCCTTTAGTTAAGTACATCTTAGATAACCGAAGTCACCTAAGAAAACTCTCGATAAAAATCAAGGGATATTGTCTTCAAGGAGTTCAAAGAGACGACTTTTCAAAAGATCGGACAAAGAGGTGTGAAAGGGAAATGACTCAAATTTGTAACATTTATTATGGAATCCAAAGGAAGAAGAACTAGGGGATGTCACAGATCTAGAGGGGAACCTCAGCGACTTCCCAAGCTATCCTATAGTTTGGCTTCAGTTTCGAGAGAAAAATTATTTAAATGTTACATCCTACCAATTTTATTAATTAGGGCTTACATTTATGCTAGATGATCACACAAATAGCTTGAAAGATGTGAGGGTTTAGGTCGTGACAAACGACAACTTTGGGATTCTAGGGAAAATTAGTGCTTAAATGCACAATATGATTGTGGAAATACCTAAAGAGAGAGTTAAAGATTTATATCGGACCAAGCAGACAACCTCGAAATCCTATGGCTCATTTTTTAATTCTAAAGAAATATGTGGTGTTGTAGATCCTCACGTTGTTGCAGATTGCTTTTGTAGAAGGCTTCCCATAAAGTTAGCTCCGGGCTCCTCGGTGAAGTAGCAGTAATAATGTCTAAGGTTTAAAAGGTTTAAATGACAAGTTTAAGTTCAATTATGGGGGGGGGGGTTAAAGTTGATTAGAACGAAACCAATTAGGATCCCACAGTTTCTTCTGAGGGACTCTCAGAACTTCAAAAGGACGTTATAAGTTTAGTGACATTTCAAAGGATTTATGGTTACCTTTGAAACAATTTATTTTAGGTTTTTAAAAATGTTGATTAATTTTTGAAAAGTTGTTTTGATTTTGCAAGAAAAGTAGAGTGCACACCCATGCAATTATAATATTTTGCAATGAAAGTAAATTGCAGAAAGTAAAATGACAGAAATTAAATAATACTGTAAAAGCGTACCTCTCATCTTCTGTGCATTCCCGCTAAAACGTTAGCTTTTGCAACATGTATATAATTTTGCAGGAAATTTAAATAAATTGCAAGAGTAGATGAAGGTGTTGTTTCCTAACCTTGAAACTCCGACTTATCGAGTCCTAAAAGATCTTAGCGGACGATTTCGAAACAAAATATAACATGTTCAATTTGTCATCCGAAATATTCAAGAGATTCCAAAGTGTTCGGAGAATGACCCTGAACTGCTTCAAAGATCTCTTGAAACATTTCAAGTTCATTTTGAACTTATCATATTGTTCCATTAATTATCCAAGGTCAAGTTAAAAGGTTACCCTGCCACTCGGTGAAATTTGACATTTTAATTATCCCAAGGATAGGGTAGTCAGTTGATCAGTTGATATTTCACTTAAGAGTTATGTAAGTGAATGTCCCTAAGGCAAGTTTAAATCATTAAAGATTTTTTACCCACCACTAAAGTTGGGCTTGTGGTGTTTAAAGGTGTTTATTATTAATCATGTTACCATTCTAAACCCCATCAAATAAGTTTAANTTTCCTAACCTTCAAACTCCGGCTTATCGAGTCCTAAAAGATCTTAGCGGACGATTTCAAAACAAAATATAACATGTTCAATTTGTCATCCGAAATATTCAAGAGATTCCAAAGTGTTCGGAGAATGACCCTGAACTGCTTCAATGATCTCTTGAAACATTTCAAGTTCATTTTGAACTTATCATATTGTTCCATTAATCATTCAAGGTCAAGTTAAAAGGTTACCCTGCCACTCGGTGAACTTTGACATTTTAATTATCCCAAGGATAGGGTAGTCAGTTGATCATTTGATATTTCATTTAAGAGTTATGTAAGTGAATGTCCCTAAGGCAAGTTTAAATCATTAAAAATTTTTTACCCACCACTAAATTTGGGCTTGTGGTGTTTAAAGGTGTTTATTATTAATCATGTTACCATTCTAAACCCCATCAAATAAGTTTAAATATCGAGCCTAGATCACCACCAAGCCCTTAACAATCTCAAAGAGAGGATTGACAATCATTAAAATTTTAAATTTCAGTGATACATATCCTTATTAAAAGATAATGTTATCCAATTGTGGGCTTGGAATAAGTGAATTGTCATCCTCCTAACTTAAGCCCATCAACTCAGAATCATTTGATTTTTACTAANTATCCAATTGCGGGCTTGGAATAAGTGAATTGTCATCCTCCTAACTTAAGCCCATCAACTCAGAATCATTTGATTTTTACTAACTTCCACATCTAGATAATTTAGAAAATTATAATTTTACTCTTATTATGGAAAGGTGGCAGATTGGTTTCTATCTTTTAACCCATTATGTTTCATTCATCCAAAAGTATTCATTAGGATCAAAATTACTCATTTTCCCTTTGATTAATCCTAAATTTTAATTAAGACACCAAAGTCTAAAATGACCATTTTACCCTTGGGGCTCTCCACCTCATAATTCATTAAGCACAATTCAAAAGACTANTAGATCCAAATAATTTAGAAAATTATAATTTTACTCTTATTATGGAAAGGTGGCAGATTGATTTCTATCTTTTAACCCATTATGTTTCAATCATCCAATAGTATTCATTAGGATCAAAATTACTCATTTTCCCTTTGATTAATCCTAAATTTTAATTAAGAAACTAAAGTCTAAAATGACCATTTTACCCTTGGGGCTCTCCACCTCATAATTCATTAAGCACAATTCAAAAGACTATGAAAGTTTTAAACTACCCTATGCATGGGTCAATTAAAACATCAGAGAAGAAAATGTGGTTTTTCAAAAATTAATTTAATTTAAATAATTATTTTAACTTAGAAAATGGGGTTTTTAATATTAATTCTTTTAATCAACCAAAACAAAAAAAAAATTGATTATGGAAGAATTATTAGAGGTTCCCTTAGGTTAGAGAAACACTTAGGCAAAATACCATGATTTTCTAAATTAAAATTTTAATTTAATTTTATAATTGTTCAATTGATTTTTAATGATTTAATTAAATGGAAAATATACTTTAATTACAAAAATTAATTTTTAAAATTTTTATTAAACCTCCATAAGTCCAAAGAACTCAGAAAAATAAATTTTATATTTTTATGATTTTTTAATTTATTTGTTATAATTATTTTAATGAAAAATAAGAAAAATACATTTTAGGCCTTTAAAATTTATTTTTTAACTTATAAAAATTGGAAAAGTTTTTTTAATGAGTTCCAAGTGATCAAATAATCATTAGGCACATTTTGAATTAGTTTTTGTATTTTTGGAATTTTTATTTATTTTTAATTTTAAATATAGATAAAAAATGAAGTCTTTTCCCAAAAATAAATTTTTTTCCTAAGTGCCCCTGATCACAAGGAACTCAGAAAACTACTTTTCATAGTTTTCCTTAGTGTATTTAATTTAATATAATTTTTCTTTTGTTCAAAATTACAATCTTCCTTATAAAATCAACTTTAGTGCTCAACCTTAATCAAATAAATCTCAAATTTTTACAGTAAATCAAAATGATTTTTACACACAAAGTGGAATTAATTTTATTAATTTTTATTAATATTTAAATTAAATAAATTAATACAAGTTATACACATTTAATTAATTATATAAACGTACAAAATTATTCAGACCATCATGATATTTTTCCTAGACTTTTCTGATAACAGAGAACCTACTAAATCTCATAATTTTCCAAATAATATTTTGATTTATATAATTAGTTCAAGCCAAAATAACCATCCAAGCTTGAAAATTAGGGTTAGAAGCACAGAGATGTTCTCTGACATTGGAAAAATTAGAGAACATGCCCTTTATCATGAGGAACAAGTCTTAAAAATCTTAAGCCATCATGAGCAATATTTATATATAATGAATTAAAATACCAAAGAGACTATTTAATTAATAAAAAATGAAAGAGTCAACAAATAATTTTTATTTTTAGTCCACATTATTCTCCTTTGTTCACGGAGCAAGAGGGTATTTTTATTTTATTTTTATAATTTTTCTGTGAAAAGTTATGGATTTTTGAAGTTTTGGTATTTAAATAAATCAAGAAAATCCCTATTTATCTACTTATCCATGCGGCGCCACCTCATCCTCATCAGCTCCAAAGTCTCCATGCGGCGCTCCGGCATTCAACGTGCCAAGCACCTCAGCGTCTCGTCAGCTCGTGGTTTCATTCCATCCATCCGTCCAGTGCAATCCAGAGCGTCCATTCGATACACGCGGAAACGAACGACCTCTATTAATTGTCCCCGATCTCCCTAACCTGAGAGCTGTTCAACATCAAACCTTAAGATCTCTCTTAATACTTAACCAAATTGTATGGAGTTTGTTCTTACAGCTTTATCTACTCAAGATAAACCTATTTATACGGTTGATCAAACATGAAATATAGTAAATACGTATAGAGAATCAAATTAAGCTTGGTTTGAGAAGAGAGTTAAAAACCTTTGTTTGAGAGGGAAGCCTCAATCAGATGGTTGGAGAAGCTTCAGATGAGTTCCTGGCTGTGTTGAATTACCTAAGTATGATTTTGGCCAAGGCTGATTTCAGAGGTTGGTCTAGAGCTAGGTTAGAGGCTCTCTGTGATGGGACTTTTGTGGGGGATCAACTACTCTCACTCTGGGGATGGTGTGGGCAAAGTTAATTGAAGTTTGGTGAACTGTTGTGGAGTGGAGAAATAAGTTGGTTTTTCTTGAATTTTGAACTCAAAATTAAGCTCTCACAGAGGAATCTAGAAGGGGAAAATGGCGGGCTTGAGTTCTTGGAGAGCGTCTGGAAGCAATTGGGTAGAGTGTCCCCAAGGAAATTGGTTAGCTCCCGTTTTGGCCATGGAAGAGGTGGGTTTAAATAGAAGGGATTGGGGTGAGCTCAGAGCTTCAATCCAGGTGTAATTAGGTGCTTAGGTGGAGGGCTGAAGAATGACAAAACCAATCAGAATGAGCTAGCTTGGATTGGTGAAATTGGGTTGGATTGAGGCATGGGGGCTCTCGGGTTTGGCTCCTTTTATGAGTAGGGTGGCTGGCCATGATAGAGGAGGTGCTCAGGTGGCTCAGGAACCTCAAAGAAATCTATTAATGCAATTAATTGGGTTGGTGATGGGTTTTTGCAAAGATCTTATTGACTTAAGCATTTCAGGAAAGAAATCCATTAATTTAGAGAACCTTTGGTCCATGGCTCACATAAGGTGGGCTAGATGGTTTAGCCTAGTCACTAGGGTCTAGTTGGTGGTTGTAGTGGTCTTAGGTTGAGCGTATTGGCTAGGTTTGGTAACCTTAGGGTCATGGGTCAATATTTTGGTTCAAGTTGGGCTAAGTTAGGCTAGTCATGCCATTGGACTCAATTTATTGCTCAAGATGGTGTAGATTATTATCTCAAGGAGTTTATAAAAGATTTGGACTGATTTTGAATTGATTTGGAGGTTCAATTTTGTGAAATTTGGACATTTGGTCAATTTTTGACATGTTGGGTTAGACTTGGGTTTGAGTTGGGCTAGAGTTTGGTTAAGGCCGAATTGATGGTTCAATTTGATCCTAAAGGTTTTCATGATGATTTTTGGATAGAAATTGAATAGAAACTTTGGGGTTATAAGGTTCAATTTGGTTGAATTTGGGAATATAGCCAATTTGGGGAAAAATTGAGGGTTTTGTCCAAGTCAAATTTGAATGAAATCAAACCTTGAACAAGGCCAATTTAAGGTTCAATTGATGTGGGGAAATGTTGTAAAGAGTTTATGATGCAAAATTAGGGCAATTGGATAGATTTGGGGGTTCAATTGAGTGAGATTTTAATTTTGGGTCAAAGTGGGGCTTTTTGATTTGTGTTAAAATTAGATTCGAATATCAGTCAATTGGGCTTGAATTTGGCTTCAAGCAAGCTTATATATGATGAATTTAAGTTTATAATTGAAATTGAGGAAGATTAGGATTAAATTGATGGACATTTGGGGCGAATTGGGGTAATTGGGCCTTTGAAGGCTATTTGGGGCTTTTAGTCAAAATATGTCCAATTAGTCAAATTGTTTTCAATGGAGTGGTTAAAATTGATTTTGGGGACATTTGAAATGATTTTGAAGGTTTTGGGACAATTTGGGACACCAAGGGTATTTTGGTAATTTTGGTCAATTGAGGGGGTATTTTGGTAATTTTGAAAAATTTGGGGTGTTTTGTGTAATTTGGGTAGTTTTAAATGGTTTGAGTTGATTTTTGAACAAATTTGGGTATTTTGGATAATTTTAGGAATTTTGGGGTTTCAAGAGTAGTTTGGTAATTTGGGTAGATTTGGGGGTAAAAGGCTAAGTTGGGTATTTTGGTAAATTGAGGTTTCAACACTCTACTTGAGCCATGGATCAATAGAATTCCCTACTTGAGCCATGGACCAAGTAGGATGTTAATCACCCTACTTAACCAATGGGCCAAAAGAATTCCCTACTTTGGGTCCTCCATGTACTTGCCTTAACTAAACCCTAGCCTATGGCTAGTGGCTTACGAAACCATCTACATGAGTCTCCCAAAGGGTTAAGGGATCAAAGTTAAGTAGGTTTGGGTTTAATGTTGTGAGTGTGTTGACCTCACTTTTGGTTGAGGTCTAGTTTTTCGTCTTTAGTAGCCTAAAGTCTAGCCATAAGACTTTCTTGTTGACTATTCCTAGAAAACTAGAAAAGGAACCCTCACCATTAGAAATTCCAAACTCCTTTTTACTCAACTTGAAGTTCCACATAGTGGTCATAACCTCTAGCACTTAGTAGGTGGGGTCATTATGGGGGAGCCCAAGGAGAGTTCCCATAGGACTGCTTGACCCTGAGTGTTGGTCTAGAGCTAAGGTACTCACCTCAATCACAATCACTCACGAATACAAACCCAAAACTTTTTGACTTTGATCCCTTAATCCTTTGGGAGCTCATGTAGATGGTCTCCTAAACCCAGTGGCCTTAGGCAGTTTAGCTAAGACCAGTACGTAGAGGACCCAAATGGGGTTTTCCATTGGTTCATAGCTCATTTATGATGCTTAGCTCCCCAATTCTACCAACAATACTCAACTTGGCCTTTTTCCACTAAACTCCCCCAAATTACCTAAGTATCCTTAAAACCCTAAATTTGGCCAAAATTCCTAAATTTATCCAAAATACCGAAATTTGTTCAAAAATCATTTCAAACCTTTTGAAAACATCCAAGTTACCCAAAATCACAAAAAAATTTGCCAAATTACCAAAATGCCACTCCTTAGCCCAAAATTTCAAAAATTCCAAAAAATTCCCAAAACCTTCCAAATATTCCCAATTTTATTTTTCTCAACTACCACATGACCCAATTTAACCATTTTGACCAAAACCCCCAAATTGCCTTTAAAGGCCCAATTTCCCTAAATTCACCTCAAAAGTCCATCATTTTGGTCCCAAATTCCCCCCAATTTCAATTCTAAACTCAAATATTCACCTTCCATATGACCAATCTAAAACAAATCCAAGCTTAATTGGCTCATGTTTTGAGCCCAATTTAGATCTATGTCAAAACCCCAACATTGGCCTTATGACTTGGTTCCACCAAATTGAACCCTATAGCCTACTCAATTGACCTCAATTTGAATCCTAAACTCATCATAACATTACTAAAAATTAAACTTGACCTTCAATTGGCCTTGGTGAAACCTCAATTTCATTTAATTTTGACCTAAGTCCAAAAAACCCCAAATTTGCCCCAAATTGGCTATGTTTCCAAATTCCACCAAATTGATTGCCTTAGCCACAAAATTGGCACCCAATTTATGTTGAAAACTCTTTATGATGTACTTATTGACCATTCTCAATAATAAATTTGGACTTAGCCCAAGCCTAGCCCAATCTAGACCGAAGTTTAGCCTAACATGCCCAAAGTGACCAAAATTCCAAAATTTCTCAAATTAAACCTCCAATTGAACTCAAGATCATTTCAATCATTCACCAAAAATCTTTATTAAAATAATCTACATAATGTTGATCAATAAATTGGGCTCAAGGTCATGGCTAGCCTAGCCCAAACCCAAGCTTTAACCAAATTGACCTACATGAACCCCTTCACCAAAAGTTGACCCAATCTAGCCAAATTGGTCAAGGCATGACTTCTACAACAAAATTTTGGACCTTATTGATCAGGCTAAACCCCATGGAACCACCCAAATGAGCCATGGAATAAAGGTTCCCCAAATCAAGGGATTTGCTTCCAAAATTGCTTAAGCTTAAGAGATTTTTGTCAAAACTAAACACTTGCCCAAATAAATTGTTGTGATAGATTCCCCTGGCTCACCTGACCTTCTGGCCACCTCCCCTAGCCTTGCCGGCCGGCCTAGTCGCTGGAAAAGCCAAAACTGTGAACTACTCCCAAAAAATCCAAACCCAATTCAAACCTAGACGCCACCTCACCCCATTTAAAGTTTAGAGCCTCTCTGTCCTCCACATAGGCAACACTTTGCACCCACCCCAAGCCATTTTTATAAAACCTCCACCTCCATGGCCATGGAAGGTGTGCTGAAAATTTCTTAAGGATACCCTCTGAAATTGACCAGAGGAAAATATGTTGAGAATTTCATACCTATTTTATACTATTTTTGATGATATTTCACTTTAAAGAAAGATATTTTTGATGTTTTGTTGCAGGAATGATGAATTAGAGTCATTGGAGTAAAAAGATGCAAAAAGGAGCAAATTTGGAGTGAAAATGACCAAAAAGTGAAGAATTGAACTAGGGCGCCGATGACTCCGACCACGCCGACAACAAGATTTTCCCGAGACTCCATAATTAATTCATTAAGATGGTCCACCGACGGTGCTCTCGAGGCCACCGAAGGTGAGCTCGGCTGTTATGTCCAACTAGGCTTTGGATGAGGACAAATTTTGAAGGGATGCTTAGGCAACTCTTGGGAAAGCTCATCCACATTTTTAAAGAGAAGACTTTGGCCGAAAATAGAAAGGGAGAGACTCAAAATTGAAGTGTGAAACAAGTGTAGAGAGTCTAAATAGTGAGAAATTCTTTGAGAGATTGTAAGAGTGGAGGGAAAGTGAGAGATTTCTTCCTCCTTGCCACTTTGAAGAGGACTATGTGCTGTAAAAAAAGGAAGAGATTCAGAGGAACTTCGAGGAGTTTTCTTGGGGAAAAATTTGAGATAAGTTTATTTCTTATTGTAATTTGTACGCTTTGATTTTATATATGAATTCTGAGTTTTGTTGTGTTTTTCCCATGAGGTTTGAGTAGTTTTCTCTATCTTTCTCCTTGTCTTAAGATTTGTGAAATGGTGATTTAAATTGGTTGAGCCATGAAAATGTTTAAGAAATTGTGATGATAGTTTCACTTCAATATTAATTTACTTTCAATCTGGCCAATTGATTTGTTAAAATATGTTGAGTTTTCCAACTAAAGTGAAGATTACATCCAAGATTCAGGGAAGTCAAAGCCCTTGGAAGTTGGGTGCAAATAAATAGGAAAATAAAATTATCGGGCGTAGAATTGTAGATTTTAGAGTGACAGACTAAAATCCTCAATTCGGTCCTATCGTTTAGGTGCTGAAGTGTAGATGTTAGTCTTCAGGCGAGGGGAACGTGCGAGCTCCGAAGTGAGAGCCAGTATCCTCCCGGCCTAGCCGCAGATTCAGTAAACAATTCTTATGCCTGGACCAAAGGGTAAAGAATAGGTATACTCCTATTTAACACAATATAATTTAAACTAATTCAGTTTATCCATTCACTATATTTTCTAGACAAGGAGAAGGATTCTTTCTTATATATTGAATATCACATTTGAACCTTCATTAGAATAATTAGTTATTTAATAGTTATTAAAATTACATATTTATTTCAATTGCCTATTAGTGATAGATAGAGTTATTTAAGAGTTATTAAAATTACATATTTATTTCAATTGCCTATTAGTGACAGATAAGCCAAAATTGAACTTCGTTGTTGCGATTAAAGTATTGCTTTTCTAAAATCTTAGTTCATAATTCTAATCTTACTCCATGTGGGATCGATATCTAGGACTCAATTAGAGCTCTATATTAATTGAGCGATACGTATACTTGCGTTGATAAGTGTGACTTTACATTTATTAAATATTTATTACATCCATATTTTCTCAAATCTATAACTGCTATTAAAGTTTTGGTACAGTTGCTGAGGAATTAAATCTTTTAGCAGCAGTATTAAATACTTACATTTTTAAGCATACATAAAGTCATGGTTAGAAATCACTCCATGAGCTTCCTTGCTGCAGTGCAACCCAACCACTCTATTGCTCTAATTCTCCTTGCCAGAGATCAATTTTTGAGCTCAAATCCTTACCGGAGACAGGGCATTCTACGCCATACCTCCACAGTGAACCAAATCCAAATTAAACTCACCTAAACCATCAATACACTGAACTAAGACAAAGCCCTATCAAATCCCCCTCATACAGAGCCTCTAAGATAGCTCAAGACCAACACCCAAGTCTGGCCTTGATCAAATTTGGGTCTAGACCTTTCACCATGACTAGAGGCTCAATTCTTTGCCTCCTTAGACCTCCACGAATGTGCCGAGCATCTCTGATTGAAGCTTCCCTTCTCAGAGCAAAGGTATTGAACTTCCCCTCTTCACGAGCCTAATTTTATTCTCCATTTAATTAGAATTAATTTGATGGCATGTTTATTGTATGGATGTGTTCGTCACACTTAGAAAAGTCCATATGATCAAACCCCATGAGATTTGGTTGAGTCTAGATCATAAGGTTTGAGTGCGGACGGTTCTCGGGTTAGCCTATTTGGGGACGATGACGGGGAGCCATTCGATTGCATGTTTATCTTGTTAATGGATGATATCTAGCCAGATGAACTCTCGTTGCATGAACCGCGGGCCGCGTGGCATGCGAAGGTGGAAAGCGTAACGAATGAGAGTGCGCCGCGTTGCTGTTCGGAGCTGCTTAGGATGAGGCGTCGCCACATGTTTAAATAGATAAATAGGGAATTAAATAAATTAGAAAAGGATCCCTAACTTCAAAAATTCATATCTTGGTTTATAAAAATTACAAAAATAAAATAAAAATATTCTCTTGCTCAATGAACAAAGGAGAATAATGTGGAAATAATTTGAAGTTTATGTGATGCATATTTTGTTTTTAATTATTAAAACATTGTTTTGAGTCTTTTAATTCTCCATGCATGTAGACATTTCACCATGGCTTGAAATTTTGGCATGTTGTTGCCTCTGCCTTAGGAAACATTTTCTGATTTTTCTAAAGTCAGAGAAGACATCTAGACAGAGATCCATATTTTTCAAAGTTTATGCATATTAATTACATAAATTAATCATAATAATTAGCATATTGCTTATAAAATTCCAAAAAATTTTTGGAAGGTTTATTGTGGCCAGACCCTTTGAAAAATATTTCATGGGCTAAGTCATTAAGAATACACTTAACTTTCACCAAACCCTAAAACACAAAGAAAATTAATTTAGGAAATACAAACATATAAATCACTTGGTTTTTAATCTCCACTGTAATTTGAAGTTCAAAGAACTCCCCATAAAAATTTCAAAAAATTTGGAGCTCATTTGATAACTCAAATTGATTTTCTAAGTTAAATGTCATTTTTAACACTAAAATAATTTTTAACAGTTAAAATATAACTCAAAAAATTATAAAAATTAGTTTTTAGAGTTCTCTATGATCAGATAAATTTTCTAAAAGTGAATTTATTATTAAAATAAAAATTCCATTTTTAAGCATTTCTTTAATATTTAAATAATTAAAAAATGATAAAAATCACAAAGATAATAAAATTCATGGAAATATTCTAAATTATTTCCTAAGCACTTAGGAACAATTGAAATATTTTTCCTGATTTTCTAAGTGAAGATATTAAATTTTGGAGCTTAAAATAATTTTTAAAGGCTAAAAATAGATTTTCACTAAAATAATTCTAAAAATTCAAAAAAGAATAAAAAAAAATGTGAAATTTGTTTATCTGGTTTCTTTGGCCTCAAAAAATAAAAAAAATGTAAAATTTGTTTATCTGGTTTCTTTGGCTTCAAAGATATTTAATAAAAGTATAAAAATTAATTCTCCACATTTAAAATATTTTGTAATTAATAAATATTCCAGAACTTGAAATAATTCTAATAATTAGAATAAAACTAAAAAAATCATGAAATTTGGTCCCAATGATTCTTTGGTCTAAATGTACCTCCAGTAAAAATTCCAAGTGATTAGGCTTTGCCTTGTTCAAGATATGAAATTTTCCTTGAAAAATCCTATTCTTTCATATAGATAAATATATAAATTAAATTAGAATTTTAAAAAATCACATTTTCTTCTATGATGTCTTAATTGACCCATGAGTGAGGTGGAATGCAAATTCCAAGGTCATTTGAATTAAATTTGATGAATTATGAAGTATTAGACCCTTAGGGGAAAAAGTGTGATTTTAGAAATTTAGCCTTAATTAACATTTAGGCTTAATTCAAGAAAGGGAAATGGGCTGCCTTTGATCTTAATTAACATATTTGGATGAGTGAAACACAAGGGATTAATTGGTAGAAACTACTCTTACTTTTTCTAATTAAAGGATAAATTTGTAATTTTCTTAATTTATTAAAATTCGGAAGTCTAGTCAATTAATGATCCTAGACTTAAGGGTATGATTTTGGGTGTTGATAACTCACTAATTTAACACCCCTTTTTTATGTTCAAATGACTTTTAAAAAAAATGAATCATCATCACTTAAAATTCAACCTTTTTAAAAATAACTAAGACATTTATCAAATGTCTAAAGGGCTTAGTAGTGACGTAGGCTAAATCAAATTAGGTTAAATGAGGATTAGAAAAGTGAACATAATTAAAAATTGAACATCTTTAAAAACACAACAAGCCAAAATTAAAAAGTTGGCTAAGTGTCTTGAAAATATTAACTTGCTCCTTTAAGGATCTTCACCCACATAATCCTCAAATTAAATTATAAGTGATAATTACCCTACTCTTAGAGATAATTGAAACATCAATGTTCGTTGAGCATTAAAGGTATTTACAGGATGGGTTATTAAGCAACATAATAAGTTTAAAAATAGATCAAGACTTTTCACAAGATAGCGAGAGGGAAGCATGGACCTGCTTCTTTTTCCGGATAACCTTCAGGTGGTGGAACGAGAAGACTCGCCAAGTACATTTTTTATAGTTTACACTACCGCCTTTCTTGTACTTTCATACTGTACTTTTTATGCTTACAAAACTTGCATGCCAAACAACAATGTCACTCTACATGAAAGCCAAAAATTCTAGGATAGCCACAAAACCAAAAACCAAAACCAAAAACCAAAATCAAATCTAAAATTAACCAAGATAAAATTCACTGCCACAACATTCAAAATATAAAATAACTCAAAATTTAATCACAACAACTAAATTAAGACCTCTCTATCGGATGATTGGGAATCCCTTGGAGGAGGTAACCTATGGTTGTTAATGAGGCATCCCACGATCTAAATAAAATTGTGGAACTCATTAAGTTAAGTTTAGTAAATTCATTTGGACTAAGTGAATACAATAAAAAATAGTGGTACTAGAACGAGGGATCCATAGGATCCTAACCGGTGTCACTCTAACCTACTTTAACATGCCCCTATAAATTTTTTAAAAGAACTACAACCATAGGGCCACCTGATTTGACATCATAACTTGACACCCTAGAAAAGTTAAACTCATCAGGGCAAGAAGCTTGGAGCTAGCATGGTGTGCAGCACGACCATCTTAAACAGAAAAACATGTCTTCTCCAAGTAAACCATTTCCTTCCTTAGAATTAAAACAACAAGCCAAAGGATTTAGAGTTTGTTTGTTTATGCAACATAAATCCTCACCTTATCTTTAGGCCTTTGTATAACAGAGCTGTACAATCTACGCCCTAACTCGTCTTAGGATTCTAAGGTTGTCGTTCATCATGACCTAAATCCTCACATCTTCCAGGCTATTTGTGTGATCGTTTCACACAAATGTAAGCACCAACTAATAAAATTTGTAGGATGAAACATCTAAATATTTCTCCTCTAAACTGAAGCCAAACAATAGGATAGACTGGGAAGTCACTGAGGTTCTCCTCTGGATTTATGACCTCCTTTAGTTCTTCCTCCTTCAGTTTCTACAATAAATGTTCCAAATTTAAACCAATCCCTTTTCACACCTCTTTTTCCAATATCATTGAAAAGTCCTAATCCTTTTGAACTCGTTGAAAATAACATTTCCTGATTTTTATCGAGAGTTTTCTTAGGTGACTTCGGTTATCTAAGATGTAATTAACTATAAGGACTTGCCCTTATAGGAAGCTTGTCTGAACCCAGCTTAATATAGACCCTATTTAATTCTTTGTATTAAATAGGGGAAATTGTTAGCAAATAAATGGTTTCACAGACCAAACGAATGTCATATATTTCTTAGTTTATTTGATCGAGCTTCATCTTCAAGCCTTGTGTTTATCCTTCGGGATGAATACAAGGTTTGAGGTACAGTCCTCTTTTATTTAAACTATGAAAAATATGAGATAATTTTGATGTCATATTTTTGTAAAACTTATATATATATGTAATTTAAATGTCTTTTCAAAGTGGGTGACAGGATTTTTGATTTCGACGGCTGACAGCTTCCAACGGGCAACTCCTTAACTTTTTAGTGCCGACAGCTTCTATCGACTCCGCTAGGGACAAGTTTTTCTCTCCATTTAAATAAGGAAATATTATCTTTACACATCAGTAATGTTTCCATGTCCCTCTTAGACCAAATTACTCTTCTTCTGTTGACATATTTTATCGATTTCTGTCTTGGGCAAGTATGACCAACTCTTTGGACTTCAGAACTGTCTGTTCGATCACCTTTGAACATAGGGATTTAGGAGGCCATTAAGGACTTTTTAATCTTCATGTGGGGTCAGACCCCAATAGCTGTGTTGGTGGATTAGTTCCACATGGGCATTGTATGTTGTGAAGTTGGTCCCGCACTGGGTCCTAAACACTTCACATCTCTTTTTCAACTTTAAGTTGCTATTTTGCAAATTAAATCAAATTGTGTTGTACAACCCGCACTTCAAAATTAAATAAAATTTTCTAATTTTAAATCACCTTTTTACTAAAAGTTTTAAAATCTTCACAAACTAAGATTTACCCAGTCGACAAATCAACCTCTGTTAATTTTCAGTGATTGCACTAAGATTACAAGTTTTTTTTTTTGGCCATATAGCTAACCCCAGAGCTTTCTGTTTTAAAGCTGCTCCAAAAGCCTACCCAACGCTGACTTTTTCTTACAACTTGCCGACAAGCCATGAAGCCTGCAATGTCGAGCTAACATTAAGTTTGGAGCCGGATTTGAAGACCTCGAGGTTATCCTCGAGAAGGCCCCGTTCGTCATAATGAAAGTCACTGCTCCAGAAATTCAGGAGTTGTCTGCTGAGTTCAACCTGAACTATCTTTAGGACTTCCCTTCTTATAAGAAGGCCAAAACTACTATTACCACTATGGCACCTACCAAGCCTGCTGTCCCCGCTACTGTTAAGGGGAAAGAAGTAATGATTAAAAGATCCGACTGAGGGATTAGCTGTCCCACCATCAATATTCAAAATCGGATCGAGTTCAAGAATTGCACCACTAACCCGAACTCAAAGGAGAAACCGCAATAGGAGAGTTCGGAGGGCCATTAAAGACAAGGCTCCTAAGGAGATACCCGTTAAGGAAGATCCTCACCAAGACGAATCAAGATTACTGGAAACATATCTACTTCTGCAGGGAAGTAGATTTCATCATTTAATGGATACCGATGGATGCGAGAGTATCCAGATGATTGCCGCCACATTACCTACACTTCATAGACAGGGTGTGGAGAAAAAGAAACCTACTCCTATCGCCCGAGTCAGTTCAATTTTTCAGAGACTATCTGCCAAAGAGGGCTGCTCAGTTAATGAGTTACTTAAATGAGTGGGGCATGCAATTTCCCCTCGTATGAAGAAAGAAATTTTAAGGGACATCAAATCTATCACACGATCTCAGAAGTCAACTGAAGATTTGCCTGCTTGTATTCCCGTTTAGTTCCATTTAGGAAATAGAGTCGACACTGTTATAGTCGCCACAGCTTCTACTGCTACTAGGACCGTAGGTCGTGGACCAGTCAAGTCATGACTGGGTCCAAGAATTCTATCGATCACACATTACAAGGACGTTCCTAAAGTTTCAAAGGAAAAGATGAAGAAATTACCCAGTATTGTAGTCAGTCTGCACCATTGGGAGCATACTTCTCTTCAACATACCAATGTTTCTACTGAGAAACTTCATCTCAAGACACTACCATCAAAGAAAAGGGTGTGAGTACCCAAGGTCGTTGTACCGATACGGTTTGGTGAGCCCACAGGGCAAGATCATGGAATGAAGCCAGGGTTTGAAGTATCTGAGATTGTTGTAGCAATTGTCAGCAAGATGGAAGAACAAGAGAAGGAGGTCCGGCAGGGTCCTCAAGATCTTAAGGTAATTCAAGAATCAATAATTAAAGGAAAAGTTGAAAAGCTCAGGGTTGAGATTTCTGTGTTGGCTCGAGAACATGAAGTCTCCATCGATGATGATGAAGACTTTGATTATAATGATTACCTCGAAGAAGATTTCATGGATGTCCATGTCATTGAAACCAGAGCTGCTACATCCATGCGAGGCTCAATCTCTCGTCCAAGAGAATGACATAGAAGAGTTGCGTAGGGCTATCTTCCTATGGGATGAGCAAGTCAGCTAACTGGAGAAAAAAAAATAGAAGAGATGGCCGCAGCCATGACTGCCATGGCCACAATTCAATGACAATCTTAACTCCCACAGTTAGCCTCTCCAGAGGTCAACCAACCAAAAATTATAAATATTGTAGATAAAAGAAGAGAAGTTGCCTTAGCAAATAGAGATGAGCAACCAAAGAAGGATTCTCCATCGAGTGCCATGCTAGAGAAAAAATTTAAGCAAATGGTCAAGCAAGTTCGGGAGGCCTTAACCCAATCTAAGGGTGGTGCATTAGTTTTAAAGGGTAGACCTTACCCAGAAGAATTCGATGCCATAACCTTCCCCAAGGGTTTCATGGCCACAAACTTTAAGATATTTGATGGGACTGGAAATCCCAGACAACATATAACACACTTCCAAGCCAATTGTGGCAACATAAGAAATAGTGAAGCTTTACTCTTCCAACAGTTTATTTGCAGCCTATCAGAGATTGCCTTTGATTGATATGATGATTTTCTCAACGGATTAGTTAAGACATTTGCCGAGCTGGAACAATTATTTGTGAAGAGATTTGCTGGAGTGCAACACCATGTTTCTATAGGAGAGCTCATGATGGAAAAGCAAAAGCCCAACGAGACTTTGGTGGATTACATCTTGAGGTGGAGACACCATAACATGAAGTGTGAACCTCAGCTACAGGAACATTACACGATTAAGATTTTACTCAAAAGAATTCATGGGCCTATGGCTTTCATGCTCAAGGGACTCACCAACAAATCCATCGAGAAGCTACTCAGTAAAGCCAGTAGTCTTTAAGAGGAATTCAAACATATGGATTCTAACGAGAAATCCAAGGCAACCAGTGTATTTAAAAAGAAGTCATGAATAGTAGTGATCGTCGAAAAAGGAAAGCAACCAAAGAAGATATATCCAGAAAATCTTCGCCAATCTTCATCATAACATGCTTAGAAATAGAGTAACCAGTCCAACTAGCGACCACCTCAAGAAGGATCCCCTCGAAAAGGGAATAAGAGAATATCTCTAGCAGAACGATAGAAAATGGTGTATTCTTTCAAAGATGAAGCCGTATCCAAAATGTTCAGAAGTCTGATGAAGAAGCCTGAATTTAGACTACTAGATCCCAAAAAGCCCGAAGAAGTCAATAAGAAAGATCAACTAAATATTGCCCATATCACAAATTGTTGGGGCACAATAAAGAAGAATACTTCATCTTTAAGGATTGGCTCGATAAGAATCTTAGAGAAGGGAGTATAACAATCCCGAAAGATTATTTATAAGAACTTGTAAAAGGTTCCATAAATATGATTTCAGTTGAGCTAATCTCTCGGATTGATCCATATACTAGAGAAGATGGAGGGAGTATGACTTAGGACGAGATCAAGATGGTCCTAAACCAAATCTAAGATGCCTTAAAACAATCTTCCACATATACTGGAGAAGATAGATGGAATGCATTTTGGAGTAAATCTTCCAAGAACCAATTTAATCGTTGCCAACCATTAACATTGGTGATGAAGACAACTCTGAAGATGAAATGATGACGAAAAAATAGAAGAAACCTCAGCGAGATATCCTTAGAAGAAGCAAATAAAAGTGAATACGAGATAATGTATGATCGGATAAACCACTATGTGAATGCTATGACCCTTACTCCGATTCTCACTCAAAAGATTGAGAGTTTAGAGGTCAAGGAAGTCCATAGCGCTAGTTCAAAGCCGATCAAGTTTTATCGTGCTTCTACCTCTATTGATCTTGAAAATTATGTAAATTTGGATGATGATCCTAATGAGTTAATGGAATTGCCTTTTGATTACTTTTCACCTTGTGTATAAAAATTGATTTAATAGGGACACTTGCCAAAAAAAATTCCAAAAGATAAATTTCAACTTTTTGAAAAATTATGGAATATTAAAAGTCAAACTCCCAACTCAAAAGAGAGTCTCAAATTTGGCATAGTCGCGCCAGTCGATGATTCAAAATTTTTCATGGTTGTTACTAGTGAATCAGAAGAGGATTGCCTCGACATAGAGGATGAATCTACTGTTCAACTGCTAGAAAATGCTCCGCCAGAATTTGAAGAAGAAATCAAGCCAATTATTGATATGTTAAAGGAAATCAACCTCAGGACGAAAGAACAACCCCGACCCACACTTATAAGTTCTCTACTCAAGAATGAAGAATCCTTACAACTGATCAAATTGCTAACAAAATTCAAAGTTTTCTTCGCATGGAGCTATGATGAGATGCCAGGATTGTCAGCAGGGGTTGCAGTTCATAAACTCAGTATAGACAAAGATATGACACCATTAAAACAAGCTCCCAGAAGAATGCACCTCAAAATAGAACATCAAGTCATCACCGAGGTGAAGAAATTAATAGACTCTAACTTTATAAAAGAAGAGTAATACCCCACTTGTTAGCCAACATTGTTCCAGTCAAGAAGAAAAATGGACAAATCCATGTTTGTATAGACTTTAGAGATTTGAACAAAGCGTGTCCAAAAGATGAATTTTCGTTACCGGTACCAGAAATGATGGTGGATATCGCTTCGACACACAAAATTTTCTCCTTCATGGACGGATCATCGGGATACAACCAAATCAAGATGGCTTCTGAGGATGCTGCACTTACAACCTTCAGAACACCAATTGAAATTTTTTGTTACAAAGTGATGTCGTTCGACCTAAATAACACTGGAGCAACATATCAATGTGCAATGACAAAGCTTTTTGACAACCTCATTGACAAGCAAGTGGATGATTTGGTCATCAAGAGCAAACGTAAGATAGACCACTTGTACGATTTGAGGATCATGTTTGAACGGTTACAACAATATGACCTTAAAATGAATCCCTTAAAGTGCGCTTTTGGCGTTACCTCTGGGAAATTTCTAGGATTCGTTGTCTGTAATCGGGGAAGCAAGATTGACTTGGATAAGATTAAAGCTATCTTAGAAATGCCTCCTCCTAAAATCTTAAAAGAACTACGTTCTTTCCAAGGGAAGTTGGCATATCTGAGACGCTTTATTTCTAATCTCTCAGGTAGGTGTCTAACCTTCTGGGCATTAATTAAAAAGGGCGCTAAATTTGTTTGGGAAGAGAAATGCTACTGGGCTTTTGAGAAATTTAAATAATATTTAATGACACCTTCTGTTTTGGTAACCCTTATCACAAGGAAACCATTGATACTTTATACCATAGCCTTAGACAAATCTCTTGAAGCCCTCTTAGCCCAAGTTAATGATGAGGGTAAAGAAAATGCACTCAACTATTTGAGTCACCGTCTAATACCGACGGAGATAAGGTACCCACCTATCGAGAAGCATCGTCTAGTGTTAATTTTTGCCGCCCAAAAATGTAAACATTACATGCTTTCTCATAAGATCACCCTAATCTTGAAAGTTAACTTGTTGCAATATTTGATGACCCGACCAACACTCTCCGGACATCTAACAAGATGGTCAATGATCTTCTTGCAATTTAATATAACTTTTGTTCCCCTCTGTGCTATCAAGGGACAGATTCTAGCAGATTTTCTCGCTGCACACTGATCCCGAATTTCTATATGTAAGATTTATGAAGTTGACACCACTATAACACCAAAAGCTTGATCCTTATGTGAAAAGTAAGTTGTGTAAAATATATATATTTATAGGCAATTAATAATGGGAATCTATGCAAGTATATGTATCGTTATCAAGTCATAATGAACTTTCTATTTAAACCCCAAATATCGATCCCATGGGGAAGGTGTAAGTTAACAATGATAAATTTTATCAGGAAATTTATAGAAAATCAAACAAAATCACTGTCACTAATTTTAAATATTGAGATATTAACCAAACTAAAATACAAACTATTAGAAAAATGAAAATGCAAATTTTGAATAATAATTACTAATCTACTAATTATGTTTATGTAATGAAGATTTCTTATGTGAAAAAGCATCCTTCCTACTATAATGAAATTTTGGTGAAATGAGATGAGATAAATGTTTTTAATATGTATTGTGCCAAATAAGAGCAATTTTAATTCTCTACCCTGATACAGTGCATAAAAAATCATTGGCTAATCTTAGGTTTAGTCCCTAAATCTGTGGCTAGGCTAGGAGGATATCGGCTCCCACTCCAGAGCTCCCACTCCCTTCACCTGAAGGCTAACTCTCGCTTAATTTTTAAACACTAAGACCAATTTGGGGATTTTAGTCTGTCACCCTAAAGATTCTTAAATTTTACACTCAATAAAGAATATTTCCCTATTTACTTGAACTTAATTTCATGAACAAATTTCTCCTTCATGAAATCAAATGTGATCCTCACTCTATTGTAGAACTCATACTCCATTTCTGGATCATATGTTTCACTAACATATTTTAAGAAATCAATTGGCCAGACTGAAAAGTAAATTAAGTTTGGAGTTGAAAAATCATCACAATGTATTTTATATTTTAATTATGGCACATTCATTTTATCTTTTCATTTCACCATATCACAGAGTAAGGGGAAAGATAGAGGGAAATACTCAGACTTCATGAGAAAGATACAACAAAACACAAATTTCATATATAAAAGAAAGTTCATAAAACTGCTTAGACTTCATGAGAAAGATACAACAAAACACAAATTTCATATATAAAAGAAAGTTCATACTAAAAATAAACAAACAACACTTATCTGAAACTCTTTCTCAAAGCAAATCTCTTGTAGCCTCTCAGACTTCATGAGAAAGATACAACAAAACACAAATTTCATATATAAAAGAAAGTTCATACAATAAATAAACAAACAAAGCTTATCTGAAACTCTTTCTCAAAGCAAATCCTTTGTAGCCTTTCCTTAAAAATGTAGGAAGAAGAATTCTCTCACTTTTCTCTTTCTCCAACACTCTTACAGAAAGTTTCACACTAAATCTCACCACAAAAACTCTAAACTATGAAATAAAAGTCACTAATTGACTCCAATATGTTAGTAGAATGGAATGATGTGGAGTGAAAAATGAATGTAAAGGAGTGAAAAATGTAGAGGAGCCAATTTTCTGATGAAATTTGGCCCTAAATAGAGCCTAAGGTCAGTTCTCTAAGAGGTGCCTCCAAAAACTCTTCAAAAGTCATCCAAATGCATCGAATCTTCTAGAACCGGGGTCTGCACTGCCTTTAGCGCCGTCGGAGTTGGTCCATTAAATTGTTCTGCGCCGTCGGCGCTGGGCATATCTTAAAAAACTCAATTTTGACTATAAATTTCATCCTTTTTTCTTTCTTTTTGCTTCAAGCCCTAAAAATTAACAACCTGCAAGAAAAAATCAAAATACCTTCCATGAAAGTGCAATATCACCAAAAATAGGTATAAAATATGGGTCTAAAAATAAATATATTTTCAGTGTATCAAAATCTCCCAAACTTACATGTTACTTGTCCTCAAGTAACTTCCCTATTACAAAAAAAATTATGACTTATGGTAAAGAATTTAACTTCTAGACTTCCATATTTTAGTTTTCTAAATATAATAGTTTTAACTTAAGAAAAATTCAAAACAATTCCAGTTAATACTAAAGGTGTAAGGATATTCAGTAAATAAGTCTAAGGTTTCTGATCCTCTATTTCTTTCATGAAAAATTACAATTTGTTATATTAAAGTCACTTAGAAAATTCATAGGAAAAAGAACTTCATAAATTTTTATTAATAATTAAGTTAACATTCAAATAAAAAGTTTAGAAAATGTGTCCAAGTCTTTTTTCTTAAGCTAATTCAAGTGAAGCCAATTTTTACTTAGGCATCTCATTAAGCTTCTCCTCACGTCTTTTCTTTTTTTTTTCTTCTTTTTACTTTTTTTTATTTTTATTTTCTGAGGATTACTATATCTAGATAGCCTTTAATGATTTTGAACTTCACTATCTTCTTCTTAAAGTTAAAAACTTTTTACTTTTCTTCACTTAACAAATTTATATTAACTTAAAGATTTCATAAAGTTTAATTCTTTTCTTTTTACATGAACCTCTTTAAGATTTTTAATACTTCAAAAATACAAATTTCTTTTACTAAAAATAGAAAAACATAGTCTTATTTTCTTTTTCCAAATATCTTAGCCCCTAGAATTAACCTTTATTCTTGAAAATTTTTTTACTTTAATTTAATATATATTTAGAAACATAAATATAGTTATCCAAAGTTAATTCCTAATACCAAATGTCATGTTAAATTTAAAATTTTGAAAATATAGTTAAGTGAGGACAAATAAAATTAAGTTCTTTTCTAATAATGATATTTCTTCTCCCCCC